>JACGAQ010001057.1:0-73802 GCA_014119065.1 Orius insidiosus | reverse complement strand
AGTTTTAAATAGTAATTCTTTCATAATTGATTTAATAGACAAAATTAAAATAATAGTTTCACATTTTCGAAAAAGCGCTAAATCGACTCAAAAACTAAACGAATGCCAAACCTCCCATCGAATCAATAATCCAAAAAATTCATTCTCTCAGTGGCCACTCGATGGAACTCAACTTTTTTCATGATTCAAAGATTTGTCGAACTTGCAATTTACATAAAAACAACAATTGCTTTGCTTGACCACAATCTTCCTGTACTGACGCCAGACGACTGGAAAATGGCAAAACAACTGTGCACATTCTTAGAACCCTTCGAAGCTCTAACCAAAAATTTAAGTGGCAAAGTTCCCTTCAGCGTCGAGCCTTACAGTAATGATCAACGGATTACATTCCATTCTGGAACGTTTTTAAAAGACCCAGTACGTTTATTGATTAAAACATAAAAAAATTGGTTGAACTTTCAATAAAAGAGATTAAAAATGTTGATCGCTTTGGAGCGATTGAGCAAAGCGGCACATTAGGCTTGTGCACTTTTTTAGACCCTCGCTTCAAAAATTTTCCGTTTACCCTCGACAGCAGCTCAAAAACTTATATATTATACCACTTGAAATTATCTGAGACCAAAAAAATTCATTGTTGTACAAAATTTAGGCGATTCTTTTACCTACTAAACAACTTGAAAAAATAATTTTATAATTTATGGACGAAATTTGGGCGAGAATTATAAATTTTTTTTTCTTTCTTTTAAATTTCGTTCCTTCTTTCGCAGGGCAATTTTTCTAGAGGCCGAAAAATCTTAGCGCTTTTGCCGAAATGCAACATTCCGTCGGATCATGAGAGCGAAGACGAGGTTCATGAGGCAACTCTAAATGAAGAAGTCGAAAAGTTTTTTGAGCGTTTAAAAGAGGACGATATGGTGTTGGAAGATGAAAATAATATAATTAATGAAGTCCTTGTTTTCAATTTTGAAGATCAAGATCAGAACGCAAATGAAGTCGATGCAACTTTCGAAGATGAGGGCATGGACGTCGATGTGAACGGGAACGAAGACGTTCCTTCTTTTCTATATTCTTGTATGACCATTGATCCGATTCAAGATCCATCCGTCGAAGATGTCGCGGTGAGCTACCCTCTGCTTGCTGATCATCCAGACAAGAAAAAGCCACAAAAAAAGACGAAAAAATTAAAACCGGTCTCGAGGAAAACAAAATCAAAGCCAAAAAGAAAAAAATTGTTTACCAGTGGCATCGAGATGTACCATTCAGGCACTGCGTTTCTCCGCCCGAAATCGAGCCCAGTCAAGTGGCAAAGTTTAGAGCCTATAGAATACTTTTCCCAACTTTTTCTGACGACCTCATCGTGTATCAATCGAACCTTTATGCGGTACAAGAGCAAAATTCCAACAAAATTGCCTGTACTGACAAGAACTGATGTTCTCGATTTTATCGCCGTCGAGATGCTCACCGGAATAGTACAATTTCCCATCGACGACCCTTGGTCTTCAGCCTTACGTTTCGAACCAGTTGCCGGGTTTTACCAAAAATAAGTACAAGAATATAAAAAAAAAAAATATTGCATTTTAACTACAACAGTCTAGGTACCTTCACCAGACCCCTATTTCAAAATTCGTCCCTTCGTCGACATTGTGCTCCGCAACATCCGGATACCCGGAGAAACCAAATACAGCGTGGATGAGATGATGATACCATATAAGGGCACCAGAGCAGGTTCTAAACGCCAGTTTATGAAGGACAAGCCTGTGAGATGGGGTTTAAGATGTTCGTCCGCTCTGGCATCTCGGGCATCATATTATACGATTTTGTTTTGTATTCGGGGGAATCCACCATTTCGTCAATTGAATTCTCCTCCAATCGAACAAGAATTTGGAGTATCTTCGAAGTCCGTGCTTGCTCTCATCAAGACCATCCACGACTCTGCACTGAAGTTCGTGTTCTTCGATAATTATTACTCTAATCCTCACCTCATGTCATACCTCCGAAAAGAGTACGACATTCTTTCGTTGGGTACCATTCGAATCGATCGTTTCCCCGGGCTCTGCTTCAAAGAAGACAAGATGAAGAAAGAAGGAAGAGGAGCGGTTGATGTTCTGGTCAACAACGAGAAACAGTTGGTTGCTGTGAAAGTGGCTGGATAAAGCCAGTGCACGTGGTCAGCACCTTTTGCGACTCGGGGCCTATGAAGAAAGTAATGCGATGGTCGTACATAGCAGCAAAAAAAAAGCGTCTGCCCTGAAATAATTAGAACATACGTACAACGGGTTCATGGGCGGTCGATTTGTCGGGACAGCTTGAATCGTTTTACCGAACGAAAAAGAAGTCACGCAAGTGGTATATGTGCTATTTTTTACCAACTCATCGACTTGTGCGTGAACAATGCCTGGCTTCTTTATCGGCGCGATTTTGAAAGCGCCAAGAAGAAGGAAAACGAAATCGCCCAGTGATGAAGACGACGATGTGGCTAAAGTAGTAAGTCCATGCCGCTAAAGGATTTTCGGATTCTCCTTGCAAATCAACTGCAGCACTACCGCAGACCGAATCGAGAGGCCGCCCGAAGGTCAATGCATTCGTAGGGCCTATCTCCGGTGTGGATTTTCTCATGTCTCTTTAGTGCACTCTAATCAACAAACTTTTTTTTACAAATAAGACATTCGTGGTGTTTTTCCATTGTGGATTTTAATATGTCTGCCTAGAGTACTGTTATTGGCAAACTTCTTCGGGCACAAGTGACACTGGAAGGGCTTCTCGCCGGTATGGACGCGAATGTGACCACCCATATGAAACCTCTGAAGAATTCTGTCCAGGAGTTTTTAGTTGGAGCTTACACCACTAAACAGCTAGCTTTGCCTCCCTTCCCCCACTTTCCCCAAGGTCTTGGGCTTCATGGTCAGCCTCCGCCTGTTCGCCGTGCAATTTTGTAAAGCAGATGTTTTCTCTCTCGTTTTTTCCACCTATGGAACCGCCCTTCCGTCGCCTTGAAATCGGTTTTTCCGATCTTTACCGCCAATTCTTCAACTTTCTGTCGCATTAATGGTCCGTTGACGCGCTCGTCCTTCTCGCACTTTTAAAAACCATTGCTTCAACGCCTGTCCAACCTTCTTCTTTCCCTCTTCTCATTCGTTTTCGGCATCGATTTTCAGATGGAGAAATTTTTAAGTTTGTCTCTTTTTTTAAATTTTTAGGAGTGGTTTCGACACCTCCAATTTCGCGCGGCGCTACGTTGGCTGATCCCAGTAGACGAAAGTGAATCGCACCTCTTAAGGATCTCCAATTTCTCTGCAACTGTCTTATCGCCTTTTAACGTTCATTTTCCAAAAACAAAAAACAAAAAATTAAAAGAAAGCACTTTTTCAACGTTGAAAAAAACTGAACGATCTTGTTCGCAGTCAGATTTCAACTGAGCAATGAGGGAGAATCAAAATTATGTAGGGGAGGTTTGTTTACATTTTAAAACGATGGAAAATAATCATCACCTGTCAACATTTTAGCTATAAAATTCCCTCATAATTATTTTTTCGCTTAAGCTTTGTCCACATCTGCAAATATTTGCGTCGCACAGGACGCACAAGTAGTTTCCCTAACCACTCTCCATGAAGGAGAGAGCCACCGTCGGCAGCTCGGCACGTGTCTACCAAACGGTTTCGGTATCGACTTCGATAGTATCGAGGTATCGTTCGTGTCCCTAACCAAACCGTCGTCTCCAACCATCCAATCATTCGTGAACACTCTGGTCTGGCGTGAACATGAAACCGAGAACGACCTCAAGACGATCAAAGTATGATATTATTATACTTATGTATTAAGTATTTTGAATTTTTGCAAGTTTATTTGGTGAAAAACATCACGTTTGCCATTTTGGTTGTAACTATCGTTGGTGAGTTGGCAATACCTCCTATTTGACAATTTTCTAGAAAAATTAAATTTTTAACCTATCTGGTAAGTCTTATCAATCCACGATGTACTCACGTCTAATTTCGCTTTAATTGTTGACCGACAGTAGCCCCTATATTATAATCCATATAATCTGCTTTTCGCCGTTTACACTATCCAAGACAAGCTTTGACAGGGTGGCCGCCGACCGGGAAAACCGGGAAAGTCAGGGAATTTAAGTGACGGGAAAAGTCAGGGAATTTTTTTTAAACAAAAGTCAGGGAAATTTTTATTTCTGATTTTCTGTAAACGGAAAAAAAAATTCACCGCGAGAGTACGTTTAAATATATTTACTTAAAATAATCCCCTCCTTTGAGTACTGAACCGCCCGGAGTCCAAGGTCCGGCGTGCATCCCGTGATGGACCCCGTCAAGGCCCTTGTTTAGTTCAAAGCGGGAATCGAGAAGGAATTCTGTACACCCCACCTTCCCCCCTCAACCAGACCCTTGTTTTCCGCCAACCCTTATTTTATAATTTATTAGTCTAGTCAAGTCTCTACTCGCCTCACCATGTGAGAAAAATTATTTTCAATCATGTCATGAAAAAAAAACTTAAAACAATTTATTTTATTTATTTTATTGTTATATGTTAAAATTTGTGTTTCTTCACACATTTATTCTTTCAACTGACTCTCTTAATTTAAATCAGATGTTTCATTCCTTTCCGGGGGGGGGGGGGGGGGGGGAACGACGAACGAGAATGGAACCGGGACAACTTGTCGACATGTAAGATTTAATTTCCATTTGGAAGTGCAATTTTGCGATGACGTCGTTATCATCTTCTCAACTCGGCGTTCGGGCGAGAGCTCACTTGCCCTCCCTGTATTTGCGAAAGCACTACTCCAACTGCAACATCGCAGGCGTCTACATCGAGAACGAATTCTCCTTTCGGTTGGACGTGACCAAGCACAGGAGCCGAAGTCAAAGCGTCTTTCATCAACTCAAACGACCGTTGACAAGAAGAATCCCAAACGAAGTCTTTCTTTTTTCCAACAAGCGTATAGAGGGACCATAATCTCAGAGTAATTTGACACAAACGAACGATAGTAAGAGCAAGACCAATAAAAGTACGCACTTCCTTAATATCTGAAGGAACCTTCCAGGAACGAATAGAAATAATTTTGTCCGGGTCAGTATGTATCCCCTTCCCAGAGACGACATACCCGAGATAACGAACATTCTTCGCGAAAAAATTACATTTTTTTGCGTTTAATTTGACATTGAACTTTTGAGTTTTGATAAATTTGTCGGAGGTTTACAATGTGTTCTTCGAAAGACGGTGAGTGCACGAGGATGTCATCTAAATAGATCTTAACAAACCCTGTTCGATAAAAATTTGAAAATATCTAGAGGTCTTGGAGAATGTGGCCAATTCTAGTCACAATCTCAAAAAAGATCTTAAAGAAGGATTAAAAAGGGCAATTATTGGATTGACTGAATTTTTCGTGATATGCAAAAACGTGGACCTACTAAAAACTAGAATGTACCAAAAAAAGGAACAGCCCGCTCTAACCAAGAAATTAGTACAGGCCCCGAAAGTCAATAATACCGTACCGGACCCTCATACAATGTATTGTTTCTCCGAAAAATGAACAAATGAACCCGAATGATACAAGAATTTATTAAAAATACTATAAACGTCGTAGGACTGAATATAGGAATTATGGCTGTCAAAGAAATATCAAAAAAGCGAATCCTGATTAAAACCAAATCCAAACGAGAAAGAGACGTTCTGGCAGAGGAAATCACCAAAAATGTGTGGCGATAAGGTTCAAGCTACGGCTCAAACAAACACCTTCCACGGGTATAGTTTATGATATACCGGAAAACATTAAGTCGAAAGAAGATGTTAAAAACGATATTACTGAACACAACCAGGAATTATTACAAGAAAGCCATAAATTGGAAGTTAAAGCTTTTATACAGCCTAAGAATAAAAAACCAGACATGTAATCCTCGAAATGATCCAATCACCAAAAAACTTCTTGAACGCCAAAAGAGTAAAACTGCAATGGAGCTCGTGCAAAGTTGCGGACAGCATTCATGTGCGCAGATGCTAAAATTGCTCAAGATACCATAACGGCGAATGTAAAAAGGAAAAAATTTGCCTAAATGCAGTGGTAAACATGATTTAAAGGAGTGCAATGCAGACCTCGACCGCTACAAATGTATTAACTGTGCCAATTTTAACGAATACTCAAAACAAAGCAATCTCGATACTAACCATGCTGCAAGCGACTTTAACTGCCCTACTATCTTAGGCTCATTGAGAGGATTAAACAATCGATTGATTATGGAAATGAAAATTAAGATGGCTCAAATCAATTTAGACCGATCAATCTCAGCTACAAGTTCGGACGTGATCTAAGAAACATTTTGTTGTTTTTAAGAACTGTTTTACATCATAGGAATGTTTTACATTGTAGTCATACAAATTCGTGATACTTTTTAGAGGTTCCAATATCATTTTTTATGTATGTACAAAGGCGACGGTATAGTACTAATCACTGGTCTAAATTTTCTTTTTTACCTTCCATGTACCATACATGTACGGCAACAATCCTGTATAATTAGTACATTTTTGTTTCATTTTAAAATCAATGAGTTTTCTTTTATATAAATCATTTATTTTGTTGTTATTCCAATTTTGAAGCGAACTTGTTGGATCTGATTTTTCAATTCTATAAGTACTTGTATCTTTAAGCATATCACTCATTAATTTTATATACTCGTCTTTGTAAAATACTACCATTTGTTTTGTTTATCTGTTTGTAATGCAATCAAATTTTGTTATCATTTAAGTATTTTTTGGTTTGTTTAATAAAGTAATGAATTTTATCATAAATTGGATTTTTATGCACAAAACTACTGGTCGTTTTTGAATTCCTTTATATCGCCTTTGTACAATACATCAAAAATGATATTGGAACCTCTAAAAAGTATCACGAATTTGTATGACTACAATGTAAAAAATTCCTATGATGTAAAACAGTTCTTAAAAACAACAAAAGTTTCTTAGATCACGTCTGATTAGTGTAGATAGAATCCATGTTCACATCGATACCTTTAAAAAAAGTGGAACAAATTATAATCCAAAGTGGGACACTATAAAAGAACACACAACAATAGACAAAAATACATTTCTTGAAATTCTCAATAAAATAATTTTAATTCATACTTCAAATTAATCAAACCATTTACAAACAATTAGAAGGTTGTCCAATGGGAGGTGTTTGTCTCCGGCGTTAGCAGACATTTATGTAAACGAAATTATACATGAATTTTTAAACAAACAAAATGTAGAATACAGTTTATTAAAAAATATGTCGATGACACAATAGTATCAATACATAAAGAAGACGTAGACAAAATTTTAGGAGACCTAAATAAGTTGGACAAAAACATTAAATTTACCATAGAAAAGGAAGATGAAAATGGGATACATTTTTGGATTTATTCATCTCTCGTGACAATCAGAATAACTTTTAATTAATATTATCACAAACCTAATTGTTCAGGACGTGTTCTAACTATCACTCGCACCCGCTCCAACAAAAAATAAATATAGTCAGTAACATGGTCAAAAAACACTACAGCTTAGTGATTTTATGTTTCACAAAAACAACCTAAAAAATCTGAAGGATAATTTATGTAAATATATATCCTAAAAAGCTGCTTGACCGGGTAATTAAAAAAGAAAAAATAAAGTTTTCAATAACATAAAACCACATACAAGTCTACAGGCTGACAAAGCTTCATAGGATTTTTATATGTAGAAGGGCTGACAGAAAACATTGTTAAGTTGTGTAAGAAAAATGAATTATTAAAAACAATTTCAACTTTTATTATTACATAAAAAACAAAATACAAACAATTTTACCGAGTATAAAAGAACCAAAGAAGGTACAGGAAAATAATAATGTAATTTATAAATAAACTGTTTAAGCTGTAAAAATGAAGGAAAAAATGTAACGTACATAGGTAAACTATCCAGTTCCTGAAAAATAGAGTAGACCAGCATAGAAGAACTGTAAACAAAAAAGAATGTAAAACAGGCTTAGCTAAGCATGCAGTAGATAATAATCATACCTTTGACTTTGACAACCCAGTAATTGTAAATCGAGAAAGAAATCATGACAAACTATTATGGCTGGAAAAATACCATATTAAAACTGAAAACAAACAATTGCAATATACAGTTAGATAACTATGGAATAAGCAATGCATACCAAATTTAATAAATACTTACCAGAAGAACAAGTAAAAATTATGTATTTTAGGCCGTAAAAGTTTTAATTATGTGATAGATTATGATAAGCTGTGATAAATATAAATTCTAGTCAATAAGTAATTTAATTAGTTGTCAAAGAGTGTAGTGTTTGTTTATTTATTTATTATTATTTATTTAAACATTGATTATTATATTTTATTTAAACATTAAAGTAAAATTAGTTGATTATCAAATTACAGTAGAAATAAATTAAGGCTTGTGATAAAAAATAAAGAGAAAAATAATTATTAAAAAAATTTAGTTGGTACACAGATAAAGGACATAGACATTAAAAAGGTTTCAGAAGGAGAAAAACAATAAACAAAACAAAATTATTTATAAAGGTATTTATTAATTTAATTATTTTAACATTATTCGATTTTTAAAACATTAGATTTCAATTTTAACTTCATTGTTTTTCCTAATTTTTCAAATAGTTAAATAAAAAAATTTGTTTATAATTTAATAATAATAATGTTACTTACTTTGTGACAGAATTGAGGAGGGGTGATGATATGGCACCCGAAATCGATCGCACTAAAATAAATAATTTTATGCATGGTTGGAGAGTTCTGAATTTTTTTATAACACCAAAAGCAGAACTTAATCTTCTTTGGCAAAGCCGAAACATTTATGACCCGACTATCCCAAAGACTTACCGCTACCTCCATCCAAATGGATCCATCCGGCGAAAACACCTAAAATTGACGAATCCGATCTACATACCACGAACTTAAATATTTACACAGATGGAAGCAAAATGGATGATAGAGTTGGCTGCTCACAGTTGGCTGGATCACATACAAAGAAGTTCTTTCCAACAGTAAGTTCAAGAATGGAAAAGACAATAGCCCATCAATACATGATAACACAGGCCTTGACCGGACATGGAAGGAACAAGTCTTACCTTAAGAGGTTTAATATAATTGCCGACGATATCTGCGCTTGTACCAAATCTGAAGAACAGACCTGGGAACATCTTATTTACAATTGCGACCTCACAGAACCCTTAAGATCAAACCTCATCAAAAGCGTTGTCCTAACGGGCGGAACGTGGCCTCCATCACTAAGAGAACTAATTTCAACATATTTCACCCCCTTTTAACTTTCATCAAAAATATTCACCCGCAAATTTTCGATTGTAATGTCCCTTAGTCACAGAATTTATTTTAAACCCTTAAATCTATAACTATTTATTTAAAATCATTCACCATTATGTATATAATATCTAGATAGTTTATTGTATAAAAAAAAAAAAAAAAAAAAAAAATTTATCTTCGTTGCTCTTACATATTTATTTTATGTTATCGATACCATATTTTGTTTGTTTATAAAAATTGATGTATGTAAAATACCTGTAATCAAAATGGGGACAGGTAGAAAATAAGTCTCCTTCATAAGGGATACTTATGAAGGAAAAAAAAAAAAAAAAAAAAAAAAAAAAAAAAAAAAAAAAAAAAGACATTGAACTTTTTGAGTTTGATAGAATTTGTCGGAGGTTTACAATGTGTTCTTCGAAAGACGGTGAGTGCACGAGGGGTCATCTAAATAGATCTTAACAAACCCCTGTTCGGTCTCTTGGCGTAGCAAAGTCATCATAGCACGTTGAAACGTAGCTGGCGCATTCGTTAGACCAAAAGGCATCACGCGAAACTGCCACAATCCCTTATCCGTACAAAAGCTGTTTTCTCAATATCAGCTTTGTCCATAGGAATCTGCCAATAACCGCTTTGCAGGTCTAAAGTAGTGAACCAATGACTACCAGCGAGAGTTAACAATTCGTCGACACGAGGAAGTGGATGAGAATCCTTTTAAAGCGGCCCACAGACGCACAATATTATTGTGCAATGTGGGTTGCACAATATATTGACGGCGCCCCACAGACGCTCAATATTATGTCTAATATGCAAAAAATGGTTTCGTTTGGGGTCGATATTGAAGGTTGTGCAATATATTGTTCAATCTTGAGTACAGACGTACAACCACATTGTGCAAAAATTATTTAATCAGTTTAGATTTGAATATTTCGTTCCGATACTTTACTCATATGAGTACGTTTACTCGTATCGGTATCGAAAGAAATACTCGAATGGTTTTTTTTTCCCTTTCATCTCACATTACTTATTAATACAATTAAACCATGTAATATAAGTATGATATTCGGCATTCGCTTGAGTAAAGGAAACAATAAATTCATCAAAAAATTATTTAATCAGTTATTTGAATATATCGTATTTGAAATATATCGTTCCGATACTTTACTCATATGAGTACTCTATGGTATCGAGTATTTCAGAGAAACGAGAACGGGCGGGATATTGCGCAATATTGCTACAGACGATACAATATTTACCCGTTTGTGCAATATATTTTCAACTTTCTGAACATCACTCATATATTGTGCAACCTTTCAATTTCTTCTACACACGATCAATATTATTGCGCAACCCCAAATATGGCACAATAATATTGTGCGTCTGTGGGCCGCTTTAGTGACGTCGTTGAGGCGGCGGTAATCAATGCAGAAACGTTTAGAACCATCCTTTTAGGCACAATAACCACAGGACTCGCCTAAGGACTAGAAGAAGGTTCAATAACACCTTGATCTAACATTTCCTTGACCATCTTATCAACTTCTAAACACTGATGAGGAACCATTCGCCGAGCAGGCTGCTTGATGGGAGAAGAATCGCCCACATCGATTTATGGGTCATTGTATCGATTTTTCCTAGATCACTTTTCGACCGAGCGAATACATTTGCAAAACTGGTCAAGAAATCGTCGGCTTCCCTCTTTGATGCAACGACAAAGAATCAAGTTCACGTACTTTCGAACGAACGGACTCCAAATGATCTACTTCCTCTAAAGTTGCCACTGTATCAAGATAGCATCCCTGATGACCCACATCAGGTTCAAAGCAACCTTCTGCACGCGAACTCACTCGAACGCCTTTCCGGGTGCGTTTCGTTTTCCTGTTTGCTTCAGCTCCCAAAAAATCAACTCGCCTTTCTGCGGTATCAATGACGCACCGTGCAGAAGAAAGAAAATCCATTCCCAAAATGCAATTGTCTTCAATGGAAGCAACCAAAAGATCAAAATCGCGAACAAAGTTACCAATTTTGATATTTCCACCAATTTTCCCCAAGACACCAACCTTTTCTCCAGATACTGAACGAAACGACGTAAGGTCTGACGGCGATAAGGTTGACACTAGACTAGGATGAACCACTGAACGAGCAGCTCCGGTATCGACAACAAACTTGCTGAATGAATCATTCAGTAACCCTGACAATACCATCGATGACGATGAAAGCGAAGGTGCTAGCAATGTATTACACCCATGAGAAACAAAATTAACAGAATACGAGTCGGAAACACGTTTATCGTTGTTCGGAATATTGTGGCGATCGGGACGTTCGGTGCAGTCCCGAACAATATGTCCTTGGACACCGCATCGGTAACAACGAACACTTCTAGTAGACGTCGACTCATTGGCTTCAAAGAATGATGCTTTAGCCATAGATTCGGCCATAGTCGTCGGTGCGCAAGCTAGAGTCAACCGGCGCACTTCAGGATCCCTTAGGCCGTTCAAAAAATAGGGACCACTTGCAGCTCTGCAATGTCTTGAGCTGCCGGGAAGGCTCTGAAGGCAAGAGCTTCTAAAGCAGCTGCAAAAACGATAACAGACTCTTCCTTGAGTTGACGTCTCGTCTGTAACTGACGAAAGTAAAACCCACGTTGCGACTGTCCACCGAATCGCGACGATAACAAACACGATAATTCCGAGAATGTCACATTATTCGGGTTGGCGAAACGCAAAACCATTCCCGCTGGGCCTCTGAGCATAGATGCCAACATATGGCCTTGTTCTTGTTCCGACCAGCCGTAAGCAGCGGACACGAAGTGGAAATGGTCTGCGTAGTCTTCCCAAGGAGAGGACCCATCGTATTCGACCAGTTTTGGCCTTACCGTTAGTGGTGGAGGGGAAGGAGGATGAGACGTGGTGGTGCCGGACGTGGGGGAATAGGCGGTGGGAAGACCGCCAAGTTGACGACCATGGTGTAGAACCGTTGACGAACCTGTCGGTGACCGATTTTCGTCCATGGCGTAGGATTCTGACACTTCTGACACCAAATGTTATAAATGTTAAAAAATTTGTGTTTCTTCAACACATTTATTCTTGGGAGAGTCTAAAACGCATACGGGTTTCACATACCACATACCACATACAGAAATAGGGTGGATAGGAAGGGGGTGGGGAGGGGTTAGTAGGGAGGAATCTCGCCCGTCTTCGCCTTGTCCGCGTGATTATTCGCCGGCCTTATTAACCAGAAATAAGAGGGGAAGGTAGGGAGTAATCCCGCCGGTTTACTTTCATTTTTGGCTCGAGATTCACAGACGACAGACAGAAACTCGTATGCAGACTAGAGTAGGGGGGAGTTTCGAGCGTCTACCGCACGTATGCGTTACATCCCCGGCCTTCTCCTCATTTTTACTCCTCGAGATTCACAGACCAAAAAGAAAACTCGTCTGCGTTTTAGACTGGAGTAGGGAGGGATTTCGAGCGTCTACCGCACGTCTGCGTTACATCCCCCCGGCCTTCTCATCATTTTTACTCCCTCGAAATTCACAGACCACATACCAAAAGGAGAAACTCGTCTGCAGACTAGAGTAGGGAGGAATTTCGAGCGTCTACCGCACGTATGCGTTAAAATGAAGAGAGCGCTTTCTCATAATGAAGTCATCTCCTCAGTTGAGGCGTTTTTAAACTCCCTTCCTGCGATCGATCAAGATACGTTGTTTGATGAGGTGTCTCGACTTCAAAAATATCTCGGTGAAGAAACCATCCCTCGTTGGAACCGCGAAAAAAAGGAAACCGCCGAACGATGGGTCATCATTTTTAAAGATTTTGCATGTCAGAACGTAGAATTGGAAAATGCTTTGAATATCGTTCAGTTCGTCCTTTGCCTTCCGGCTACAAGTGCACCAGTTGAAAGATTATTTTCGGTCATTAATAACTATTGGTGTAGTGAGAAGACGCAGTTAAAAGTGGAAACCCTCAAGGAAGCTATGGAGGTGTACACTAACTTTCAAGAAAACTGCTTAGAAATGTATTCCTTCTTACAATCCAGGGAAGATCTGCTTAAAAAAATCCATTTTGCAGAAAAATATTGACTTTTTTTTATTATAATAATATTCTTTCGCTCTAGACATCCGTAAAATTTTAAATAAATCAGTTTTGAGCATTAAACGTCACCGCTTTTTTTTTAATTTTATTAAATTTCTTAAAATCATAATAGGTTAGTTAACACTCATAAATACATCAAATATTTTATTGGTGTGCTTACGGTTGGAAAATGTCCTTCTTTTTGGGAAAAAAAAATCTGGTCACCGTAGTATACTACCCCTCACTTAAACTTCCCCCTCCGTTATACTTCCCCTCCCATATACTTCCCATTCCGTAATACTTCCCCTCCTATATAGATACTTCTCTTTAAGGAAGTTTTCGTTGGAAGCTCTTCAAACCAACCAGTACGTTGACCTGTATTACTTACATATCTATATTGAATGTTTTAGTTAACAAGTTTTTTAATTCGGTACTTATTTAGTTTCGAAATTTTTTTATTTACCCCCCCCCCCACAAGATAGATGGGGATGGAAAAATTCAGGGAATTCCAAAATGAAAAATTGGCGGCCACCCTGTTTGAATAATTTTACCCTCCATGTCGGGGTTTTGAGAAAAGGTCTTCCAGGCCCTGTAGCTTTAGAGTGGAGTCTTGGTTGAATTGATTGAATTGAATTGATTATGGATCTAAACTGATCACAATATTTTAAGTATTTTTCGATCGACCATCAAATTTAATTTGTTTGTCTTTTAGGGGGATCCCACAACATAAAGACAATCATGATCACAATATTATTTTATTTTTCCCTTTTCTTTATTTCTACCTTGATTCTTAAAAATAATATTTCACCCCCTCCTCCTACAATAAATTTCCTCAGTATATATGGTTTTGGCAAAAAAAACAAAATGATAAATTTCCTCATCTTTAATTTCCTATCCTGGCCAGCTCCACGTAATTACAATTTTTCTGCGGTCAAATTTTCTCTTGTGCAGATAAAAGGTATTGTCAGCTAGCCGTTGATATAAAGTTAGTGTTGCAGAGTGATGTAACATTGTAATTGCCCAAATCGTAAGCCTATTAAATTCATTCATAACTACTTCTGCTTATAGAGAATCAAGTACGAGCAAACGATATTTGCTTCAACTCATGAAAAGGCATCGGAAAGTGAATGTTGTCGAAGTGTGCAGGATTTTGGAACGCGTAAGTTTGATTTAAAGCAGCACTTTTTGAAATCACTTATAAATATCGTTTTAGGAAACCACGAATTGGAAAAATTTCTTGCCTTACTAGAAGGGGCAAATGAAAGGGCCATTGAGAAAGCCATCCAACTCATTTTACGTAGTGTTGGAAGTACAATATTTTTTATGTAGTCAGTCAGAAACGTCGGTGGCGATAATTTTAAAACGCTTTGTTT
The DNA here is from genome assembly GCA_014119065.1 of Orius insidiosus. Lineage (NCBI taxonomy): Eukaryota > Metazoa > Arthropoda > Insecta > Hemiptera > Anthocoridae > Orius > Orius insidiosus. Next base: position 59,048 of record JACGAQ010001057.1, on the reverse strand, counting down.
TCTTGAACTGGCCGCAACCGTCAATAATTAACAAGAAACTAGAGTCATTCAACTTAATTTGTTGAGTGGTCAGAATTTTTAATTAACTTTCTTACTTTTTTAAAATCAAAAAAATTGTTGCAGGAAGGGAGGCCACCTCATCCAGCTGACCCTTCGAGGCCACCTCATCCAGCTGACCCTTCGAGGCCACCTCATCCAGCTGACCCTTCGACGCCACCTCATCCAGCTGACCCTTCGGGTTCCATGAATGTAATTTAAAATAAATAAAATAAACTATTTAATTTAAAATAGTTTAAGTGTTAATAATTTTGTTTATATGAAGTTCCTTTGATATTACGCTTCTGGATTAACCACCGTACCTACTTTTCAAGAAGTACCGAAATCTCCGCCATTTTTGGTAATTTAAAAAAATCCTTAAAATTTGCACTAAGAACTCAAGAAATGAGATTAGGAGGAAGGAAGAGGGTTTGCTTAATAAAAGGAAAGTAGGATTCAATCTTTGATTGCCCACATTGCTCGTACTGTGAGCGTCTCCGCCCATCTTTTTATGTATGTATGTATTTATGTTTTATTTTTTTCTCATTCTTTATTTTTTTTTCTGATATTTAGCAAATTTAAAATCTTTCTCATCAACTGTTTCAGTATTTTAAAATCGGAATCGAAAGATAAAACGATAACATCAGAATTTTCCGATTTTAAATTTCATGGTAAATGTACCTAATATATACATTGTATTACCAAAGTAGTTAAGGAATTTCTTGACCGGCAATGGTTGGGGGAGAGATTCTTAGAACGTCAGCTGCTTCACGTAACCGTCCTACGAAACGCGGGATTCGTTTTCGACAGGGCTACCCCCGATCCAGGTGGTCCCTCCGAAATTTTTCACCGTTTGTAGGTAGTTTTATGAATTTGGCCGTGTTTCATTCAATATTTTTGTTTAAATTGTTTTAGCGATCATTTATTTTTGAATATAGTTTTATTTATTTAAGGAAATTTAATCCTATTTTGGAAATTTGCGCTATCGTCTCTTCCAGTATCGATTTAAACGTGCAAAGTTTTCTCAGAACGAAAGCCAAATGCCCGTTAAATTTCTTCGAAGCAACAAGTGGGGGTTGGTCCTAAATCCACCCCTGCATCATTCATTCTTGATTTGAACAGAGATTGAAACGTAAGTAAGCTCCTCATTTTCTACATTTTTGTTTTAATATCTGGTGACCTTATATGAAAAAATTGATCAGCATTGATTTTCCCTTTATTAATAATCACTCAAAATTGTTTACGGCATTAATTTATGGAATTTATTGATGTTAATAAAATATTTAGAGTAATTTTCATTATTAATAAATATTTAGAGTAATATGTAAATGTTTATAATATGAAATTTAATAAAAGTGTTTAGTGTTTGTTAAAGAATTTTTTTTCTCTTAATTTTTCTCTTAAAACTTTTTCGTTTCAGAATGAGTAATAATAAAACAGTAGTAGTAATAAACAGATAACAGACAAAATCGCCGCCCTCGCCAACGCCGCGGACCAAAACGAGACTTTCCGCAATCAGAGGAGGAAACATCCCAGTAAGTAATCTTAGCTATATATATTATTCAACATTATAAATTTCAATCCTTAAGTTTAGTTAACTTCCTTAAACAAGTTATTGTGATACCCTTGACGTCGGGTTTAATAAAAGAAAGAAACTTATTCCTTTAGAAGTGAATTTTTTTTAAATTTATTTTATTTATTTACTTCAAACTTTTTATTTAATCAAAATTCAACTTATTCATTTAATTTATTTATTAATTACAGAAAAGCGTTGATAGCGTACATTGTCACTCTGCTAAGGAGGATCTCCCCGGCCAACTTCGGGTCGCCTCCGCCCTCCTTGAAGTAAGAATAATTCATTTTTTTTTTTTTTATTAATTTTTTTTCTTTTACAGATGTCAGGGAGGAGGCGGAGAGGCAAAATGTCAAATCAAAATAAAATAATAAAATAATTAATAAATTAATAAAAATTTAAATTTTTGTAATTGAATTTTTTCCCCTTTTTCTGGTTTTGTTTCTTTGCACTTTTTCTGTATGAGTTGTTTTAATGAACAATCTTTTTTAAAAACATTTTTTTATTCCCAACTGTGCACGTTTAGGGTTGCACATGAAATTGCAATTTTTAAATTGCAAATCCGATTTTTGATAATCTCTGAGATCAATTCTTTTATTTATCTTTTTTTGTTATCTCTCGATTTAACTTGATTTTATCAAGATCAAGTTGCTTAAATACTTTTAATTATTATCCTCGATTTAACTTTATTTTATCAAGATGTCCCCTCTTTTTATATTTTTTGGTCCGGTTCTCCTACGACCATTCGTAAGTATTGAAGTTAAGTATTGGATTTGTTAAATATTTCTAGAATTTTAGAATTTAATTTTAAGTGTTGAACTAATTTTTTCAAAATTCAAAAAATTTCAAAACCAATGGCCATGTCAAGGTGCCCCTCCGAAATTCCAACTTGCCTTCACTATAGGCAATTGTCTACTATTTTTGTGCTTTATTCGAGGAAAATCAATTTTCAATATTATTTTTTGTAAATTAAAGAGTATGTTTTCATTTACAACAAAATCGAAGTTAAAATATCGGCCATGTCAAGGTGGCCCCTCCCAAATTCCAACTTGCCTTCATCGTTTCACTATAGGTAATTGTCTACTATTTTGTGCTTTTATCCGAGAAAAATCAATTTTTAATATTATTTTTTGTGTTAAATTACAAGAAAAACAAAGTTATATCGGCCATGTCAAGGTGGCCCCTCCGAAATTCCAACTTTCTTTCATCGTTTCACTATAGATAAGTAATAAAATATCTAACAATTAATTATTATTGGCATTATTTCTTTGAGAATAAAAATTACTCCCGATTTTAATTAATTCATGAAGGAATACCGAAAACGTAAGTGGTCACTGCTCAACGGTTGTGATTTCTGGAAGGCTTGAAAACGTTCAGTTTCTGACTTCGAAACGAACGACCGGACCACAGATCATTTTAGCTATTTAAATCTTATAATATCCTTTACATAATTTTAATTTTTAGAATATTTTTGTGTTTTTTGTTTTTGTTTTGGTAAGTGGTTTTACAGTTTCCATTAAAAGGTTTGACTGAAAATATCCGATCGCAGATTTCAGAGTTTTTCCAGAGTTGGATCTCGGAGAAGACATTTTGAAGCGTCTCTCCCCTTAACTTCTAGATCTTCGCCAAGGGCTTTTATTTCTTAATTTTTTAGGTAAGTTAACTTTTTTATTATATTAAAAGTGTTTGAAATTAATTTTGCGTTAAATTTGTCACGTGCATTCTGACCGCTTTAGGTTAGCTTTATTCTCTTTGCTTTCTTTTATAATATTATTCTCTATATTCTTTTATCTTTAATTATTGGACATTTTTGGTAAATTTTTTGTTTGATTTCATATTTTAGTCTTTTTAAACATCCGCAAGCCATTTATTTTAAGTATTATCATTAAAAATGAAGCCTTTGTTGCTTTAATTTTACTTTTTCCATGAAATCTTGTTTTCTATCAACTAAAATCTACATGTTTCTTTCAATTACTGTTTTTTATTGTATTGTATTTCTTGATTTTATCATTTAACGCAAAATGGTTTTCAAATTCTATTTTTATGTGGTACCTATGATGTTTATAGAAGAGAAATATTATTATGATCACCGCCATCATACTTTCAGAACTTTTTTCTCAATATTACTTGCCTATGAACATAAATTTTAGGCCTGACCTTTTAAATCCCCCCCCCTTTTAACTACCTGAAATCTCAAACTAGATATAACCAATAATTATTGGTATTATTTCTTTAAGAATAAAAATACTCCCGAAATTTAAATAAATTCATGAAGGAAGACCGAAAATGTACGTTAGGTGGTAACACTGTCCTAACGGTTATGATTTCTCAGAAGGCATGAAAACGTTCAGTTTCTGATTCTGACTTGAAAACGAATACCGGATTTTTTTTGAGCCTTTTCATTTAAAAATAAAAAATAAAATAAATAATAATAATATCTCATTCTTTTAGCATATTTTTGAATTTTCAGTTGTTAACTTTTTCGTTAAGTGGTGTTAAAGTTTCCATTAAAATTTTTGTTGCCTTTGTACCTTTGTTGCCTTTAATTTTACTTTTTTCTATCATATCCCCATTTTTATTGATAAAAAGCTTCATTTTTATAATGATCACCACCAACATACTTTTAGAACACTTTTCTTAATATTATTTGCCTATGAAAAAAAATTTTAGGCCCGACCTTTTCTCCCCCCCCCCCCCCCCCTTAAAACATGAAACTTGATTAAAAATAATCATCACTCTTATAATTATAAACTATTTAATCTACTTGCTCTCGATTAAAAAATATTATTCTTTAATTTAAGTGGCTTGAATAATAAATAATCAATCTATTTTTGTTTTTTATAGGTACAGAGTCCAGGATGGCGATTAAATGTGTTGCGAGGGGATCCTTGAGCCAGGCCGACCAGTGTTTTAGGAACGAGAGAGGCTATAATCAGAGTGCCTTGCCAATTCAGTCGTCGCAGTCGCGTATTATTTGAAATTACCAAATTCGGCTCTGGATTCAAATAATATGACAATATTTTGATTGCAGGTTCCAAATATTACAACTGCTGCCTTCCTGCAAATGTAAGCGTACGATACCTCTCGACCGACGATCTGAACCGATCAGTGAAAACTCCTGGAGACCACACTGTTATGATCGTCGATATTCAATGGTCGGTAATGAAGAAATGGGATACATGGTCTCCCATGATTTCATCGGCGATAAAGACGAATATGGAAAAGGCTCCACCCCCCAAGAAAGACTGTACGAGTTGACGGCTAGAATCCGAGTCGGCCTTGAAAACTGCAGCTCGGATGAGGGGTTCGTATTTATTTACAATGCGAAAGCAGTATCTTTTTGGTGCCATGGCGATAAGTTTATTTTGTTCGATCCTCACAATGTTGATGAATCGGAAGTGGGATGAAACTTATGGCAAGGCACGTCTTTTTGAATGCCAAAGTGTTGCAGATTTAGCTAGATGTTTACTAAACGATGAGCGTTACAACATCTATGATCTGTCGAAAATTAAGTTTCGTCTCGACGCAATGGAGGATCTTGCTTCACGCTTATCGTCTATCCAAATGGATGTAGACGATTACGTGACCGACGTTGAATCGGTTACGTCGGAGTTGTCTAATGTCTCCATCGAACCGAAGTCTCCTTTCGTTTCACCTGCACTGAAGTTCCGCAAAACGAAAGTTGGAGATCATTCGACACCGGAGCGAGTAAAGCTTTCTCCGTATGCTCAACTCAGTCGCACGTCTTCCATCAGAAGGGGACATCCCAGAAGGAAAAACGCCAGTGAAAAGAAGCCGAGGCAGACCCCGTAAGGTGAGTGAGATGCTTCCTGCTCCACAGGTACCTAGTGCAATTTATTCTTATTATGTTTCAATGTTAAAAATTTTGATTCGTGAAATTTTGGTGTTACCTGTATTAGGTGCCTACATATTATATTCAATGTTTTAATTAAAGAGTTTTTATTGGCCATGGTTTTTTTTTAATTTGTTGACCTTTATTACTTACGCATCTACATATATTGAATGTTTTAGTTAGAACGTTTTTTAATTAGGTACTTATTTCATTTCGAAATTTTTTTTATTGCCCCCCCCCCACGTTATAGATGGTGATGGAAATTCAGGGGAAAAGTCAGGGAATTCCAAAATGAAAAAAATGGCGGCCACCCTGTCGATTCGTTACTTCGGTATTTTTGAAGACAAAATTATGTCGGAAGCAAATAGAAGACACGGCAGTATAGCCCGGAATATATTAAATATGGATTTATTGAAAATCCCACTAATCCATCTTCGCCTATGTGCCTTCTTTGTCAAAAAACATTTTCGAATGAAGCGATGAAACCCTCAAGGCTTCAAGATCATTTGAATAAAATGCATTCAGATAAAAAAGACAAAAATAAGGCTAATTTTCAAGAGCTAGAAAAGAAACATGCAGCTCAGCCAACCGTGTCAAATCTTTTTTCAGCGGCTTCCCAGCAAGACGACGACGGACTCCGAGCTTCCTACAATATATCCTTGCTGATTGCTCAAACAGGTAAACCTCATAATATTGGAGAGGATTTAATTTTACCGGCAATAAAAGAAGTAATAACTACTGTGCTCCATAAACCAGCTGCAGATATTATCCGAAAATTCCTTTAAGCAATAGTTCCGTGCAGAGACGAATTGAAGAAATGGCTGGAAATATTGAAGAGTCATCGTGCAATCATCTGAAAACTTCTAAATTCTCAATCCAGTTAGATGAGTCCACTTTACCAACCAATGAAGCATTGTTGTTGTCATACGTGAGGTTTATTAAAAATGAGAAAATATGTCAAGAGTTACTATTTGCTAGAAATTTATGTACGGATGCAAAAGGAGAAACCATATATAATGCTCTTGAAAAATGTTTTGATGAGAAGGAAATTCCGATGAAGAATATTCTATCAGCTGCTACGGATGGCGCTCCGGCTATGACAGGACGTCACAAAGGCTTCATAGCACACTTAAAAAATAAAATTCCAGATGTGCTCGCTGTACATTGCGTCATTCATAAACAACATTTGGTGGCGAAAAATTGAAAAAAACACCAATCAATATTGAATTACTGAGATAAAAACGACATACAACTATCGTTTTTTATTACAAAAGGATGGAGTTGACTTTTTGTTATTTGACTAGGAGTTTATGACGACACGATTCGTAATGAAGCGGGAAACCATGGAGAGTGGGGAGAGGTTTGAGGAACCGGCGAGAGAGGCGGAGCGAGCGCGTCTTTTTTTCGCTCGCGCGAAACTTCCTTCTTCTTCCTTGAGCGTTGGAACGACGTACAACTCGAAGACAGCAGCTGAGAATTCTTCCCTTCAATTTATAATTTTCTTGAAGACCTTTTTCGTCGTCTTCTTTTGTTTTTTTTTTATTACCTTTTTTTTTGCGTCAAAAAAAAAAAATCGACCTCGTTCTTCATCTTAATTCTTCCTGGAGGTCTTCTCTTCTTCTCTCTTCTTCATCTCAGCTTTGAAGCCAAATTTTTTTTCATCATTTTTTCATCTTTCAGCCCAAGGTCGGTCATTATTAATTTTCCTTTTTATTTGTCTATCTTTCTTAGATTTACCTTTTTTTTCTTTAAAAGATATATTAAAGAATAAAAGTCTTTTTTTTGTCTAAATTTCTTTATAAAATTATTCCTTGATCATTCATTCTCAAAAAAAGGAAAAGATCCTTCGAAGAGCTTTAATTTTTTTTATTGTCATATTTAATTTCAAGCATCACATAATACTTTAATTTCAATCATCAACCTAGTTAATTTATTTAATCTTCATAAAGAACTATTCTTTATCTTCATAAGTTGACGCTACCTTTGGAATAGATGACGAGTCTTGTAGATTTATTGTCCATTCGAGTTGAGATGTCGATTCCAGTTGAGATGCCGATTCTAGTTGAGATGTCGATTCTAGTTGAGAAGATGTTGATTTTAGATGTGACGTTGCCTCTGTCTTGGGCGTTTTAAAAAATTCTTTATATCGACTGTTGTTTCAGTTCGAGATTTCGCTGCTTCTCTATGCTTTTTCCCACTTACATGAGACGTAAGTGCTCGTGTTCCCATGTTGCTAAGGGAAAAAACAGTATTACACAAATTACACTTGGCACTGTTAACGTCGCTGTCCACTTTACTCAACCAACAATTTTCTGGATTGTCAAGCCACTTTGCCTGAAATTTGGTTTTTTTGGCCATATTGTCTTAAAAATCAAATAACGCACTCCACAACTTTATAAATATTTAAAATAAATAATAGTAAAAAGTAACTTTCTTTATTAAGTAGAAATTAAAAATTAAGTTTTGAGAAACTCGACTAGTTATTTGAAGACAAGAATGATTGAAAATAATGTTTTCTAATTTTTCTCACATGGTGAGTCGAGTAGAGAATTGACTAGACTAATAAAATAAGGGTTGGCGAAGAAAACAAGGGTCTGTGTTGAGGGGGGAAGGTGGGGTGTACAGAATTCCTACTCGATTTCCGCTTTGAAGTAAACAAGGTAAGCAACATTGACGGGTGGACGCCGGACCTTGGACTCCGGACGGTTCAGTACTCAAAGGAGGGGGATTATTTTTAGTAAAAAACATATTTAACCCTTTGCCGTCGCGAGCCGGCTCCCAGCCGGCAAGCGCGCCTAGTCGTTCCCGTAGGCGAGCCAGGTCTCAGCCGGCAGCGCTCCCCCTACTCTTTGTTCGCTAGTATCTCGGCTGCCAGCGGGAGTATTGGCTTCGGATATGACTCCCTCTGTTGGGAAAGAAACGAAATACATTTTGGGGCCAGAGTCAGCGCTGCCTGCGCGGTGGGAAGGTGGGGCTGGGGAGGGGAAGTTTGGTGGGGAAAGTAGTGCCTCGCTAACGGCCGGAATCCGGCGTCACGGCGGAGTCGGCAAAGGGTTAAACGTACCCTCGCGGTGAATTTTTTTTCCATTTACAGAAAATCAGAAATAAAAATTTCTCTGACTTTTGTTTAAAAAAACGAAATTCCCTGATTATTGGTATTTTTTTTTTTTTTTTTTTTTTTTTTTTGATTTGTGTAGATATAGAATCCATGTTCACATCGATACCTTTAAAAAAAAAGTGGAACAAATTATAATCCAAAAGTGGGACACTATAAAAGAACACACAACAATAGACAAAAATACATTTCTTAAAATTCTCAATAAAATAATTTTTAATTCATACTTCAAATTTAATCAAACCATTTACAAACAAGAAAACCTTCCTGTTCGTGACTTTGAGAAAATTCAGAGGGTGATTGATGATTATACTCGATGAAGAAGCTGAAGAAAGTAGTCCTTTAGTTCCCACAGACATGAAAGACAGTTTTCATGCGATCCCTGATCATGTTCCGAGTCATGGCTTTGAGAAACTTGATAGCGCAATTGAACTCGAAGAAGATGTAGAAAATAGTCCTACAGTTCCTTTACAAAACGTCTTTGATACGATCCCAACAGAGGGAATGCCTGATCAGTTGGGGAGTACAGAAATCCGAGATCTGAGCTCATACCTTTCAAGTTCTTCAGACCCCTTCCTGGAATTAATGGAACTAAGTGCTTTTGAAACTATCCCACAACTAGATATTGATATCGAACCAAATTCAAGAATTTTAAATTTGACAAAGAGAACTATACATCAAACAGAAACTCTGTGACCTTTAAGCTTAAAAAAAAGCAATTTACTAATTATTTTGTGAATAAATTTGTTCGAAAAGATCTTAAAAATTTACTTTATATACTCAAAGGCTGCAAAGCAAAGCCTTCCTGATTGGCATTGTTGCAAGACGTCCGATCATTTAAAAATGTTGAAAAAAAAAAAAAAAAAAAAAAAAAAAAAAAAAAAAAAAAAAAAAAACGGTACCGATACTTTTTACCGATACTGCACAAAAAGTATCGATGCTCCGATACTATCGGTCAAAAAGTATCGAGGTCAAAATCGGTGGTATCGGAAACAAAAGTATCGATACTTCGATAGTATCGAGGTATCGTTCGTGTCCCTATGTATGGGAAACAGTTGCCATAAGAGGTGGCCACTCTTACATGGATGAAATATTTTCTACCAAAGGCATTAAATCCATCGATAAGAAAACATTCGCCAGAAAAGAAAATGAGCTGGGAGATGTATGTTGAAAAAATCCGAATTCAATATTTGTTATTGATTTTTATTTATTTTATTGATTCCATCAATAATTTTTTTTTATCTCTGTTTTAGAAATGGCAAGGTTTACTTCTTCAGACGATGCTAAAAGCCGGACAAGAAGAGAGGCATTTAGCTATAAAAAATGGAGATATTGACGAAAATGGAATGCCGTTCATCACAGTAATCGTTGACGGTGGATGGTCCCATCGGTCACACGGCCACCGCTACACATTGAACTCGGGAGTTGCTTGCGTGATAGGTCAACGCACCAAGAAACTTCTCCACGTAAACGTAGGAAACAAATATTGCAGCATATGCTTGTGGGATGGAACATCACCACTAAAAGAAAGAAAGAAATGAAGAAAGAAGTGTGTGTCATGTATAGGGACACGAACGATACTTCGATACTATCGTACTTCAGTTGTCCTTGGCTCGTGGCAGTTAAACCGTTAAACGTGAAAACTTAAATCCTAAATTTAAAACGGCCCGGCCAAAAGGAAGGTCTGGAAATGCTTTATCAAACTGGATAATACTTCGGCTAGATGTAAACAGTGTTTTAAAATTCTTAAAACTAGTGGCAATACCACCAATTTAGCCAAGCACATCCAGAAAGTACACGCTGGAAAAATTGCCGAAATTGGACAAAAGGTAATTTTTTTTTTTATATAAGTACTCATAATTTATGTTATGCTTATGCTTATGTTATACACTTATACTAACTATTTAAGATTTATAATGATCCGTTCATACGGCATTGCGCTTAACAACAATAAGGCGACACACTGCTATTATTGTGTCATTTAATGTTCGGTTGTTTATTTATCTAATTATGTATGTATTTTATTCATTATACGTAGCTTCCTGAGGGTTCTCTGACCTCAATTTTAAGCAGCAGACCCTGCGGTGACATTTCATCCATGTGTTCCAGTGATCCATCCGTTCCGACTGTTCAGAGTTCCTCTTCAACTTTAACCGGAACTGTAGTATCAGCGTTCCAGGAATCTGCATCTCATTCAGGTGGGAAAAATGGTTTATGTAACTTATTCTATTACAACTTTATGATTTTAGCAGCGATTGGTGACGACATTCAGGCTAATCAGGCTCCATCGACGAGTATTCCATCCGTTCCGACTGTTCCGAGTTCCTCTTCTACTTTAACCGGAACTTAGTATCAGCGTTCCAGAAATCTGCATCTCATTCAGGTGGGAAAAATGCCGGATTGAAAGCGACGGGTAAAATAAAAAAACCTTTATTAACAAAGCGTCACATGGCGTTGCGTCTTCGTTTTGCCCAAAAGTATAAGGATTACACAGATGAAATGTGGGATAAAGTAATCTGGTCTGACGAGACAAAAATTAACAGATTGAGCTCGGACGGCAAAGTTTGGGTGTGGAAGCGAAGGAATGAAACGTTAAGCTCTCGGACAGTCCTCCCCACCGTTAAGTTTGGAGGTGGAAACCTCATGGTTTGGGGTTGTATGACTTCTGCTGGAGTCGGAATGCTCCATAAAATATCAGGGCGAATGACTGCAAAGGATTAAGTCAGCATTCTTTCTGAAAGTTTAAACTATTTTAAGCACAGCGCCATCACGAATTGTATTTTATATTTCATTGCAGCAGACAATCGCCCTTTCAACGTTGTGAAAGGGAAAGGTTTCAAAAAATTAGTTAAAGAATTAGCTCCACTGTACTAACTTCCTAGCGCTGATACATTGAAAGCAAGACTTGATGAAAAGTACGAAGCTCTTAAGGCTATCTTCGTAAAAAAATTCCAAAAAGTAGATGTTTTTTGTATAACTAACTTGTGATGTATGGACTGAAACGATGTCCAACAGGAGCTTTCTGGGTATTACGGCACATTTCATCGATCAAACTCAGTTGAAACTTAAAACTGTAAACGTTGCTGTTAGTCAGCTCACTGAGCGTAAATGTTCAGAATATATAGGTGCAGAACTTTCTAAAGTATTAAATCAATGGGGAATTAGTAACAACAGTGTTTGTGCCATTGTTGCCGCAATAAACAACACATTCGGTAAAGCAAAACATGTTCCTTGTTTTGCCCACACGCTAAACCTCGTTGCAGAAAGTGTGCTGAAGCACCCAGAGGCTTTTCTTATAGTAAACAAGGTTCGAGATGTCGTAAAATACATGAAAAGTAGCGTTACGCTAACAGAAGAATTAAGAAAAAAAAGTATTCAAGGAATCTTCAAGAAAGTAATATTAGATGTTAAAACTCGTTGGAACTCCACGTATTATACGAGGTGTGGCTATTAAATAACCGGACTGATGCTGCTGTCAGCAAAGTGCGAGCGCGACGCGACAAGTTTAAACATGATTTAGTCTGAGGGTCCTTCCCAACTCTCAGCTCGCTGGACAAGTCGTCAGGTCGCTCTGTTCGACTGTAGGAGTCGATTGAAGTAGTGTTCGCATTAGTGGCGCGTCGGAAAAATGCCAAGTAGTCAGATGGAACAACGAATTAACCTGAAGTTAAAATTGCTTGAGATTCCTAGAGCTCTCCCGATCTCTGAACGAAATTTTTCTAGACAAGCCACCAATGCCAACAGAATTAGAGCTTGTGCTAGTTAAAGACTTAATGAATTGCTAAAACCAATTGAATCGATGACAAAAGAAGCATCTGGAGAGCAGTTTATTACGGCATCTAAAAAATTCCAATGATTTTTCTTTACAAGCTGAGCAGGTTTTTTTAATGAATGTTTGTTTCTTTGCAGAAGATGTCACGATCTTATAACATAAACTAGGGGGGCAAGCCCCCCTGAGGCCTTCGGCCTCCAACCCCCCTCCGGCTACATCCGGATTTTTGAACGTAGTTGTGACGTGCTCTGTTGCGCAGGGAAACCGCAATAAGTTTGAAAGTCGTATGTTTTTTGCGAATAGTAGAAAATTTGCTCTAAGGTGTGGATGTCCCCATAGAATGTGCTCTTTTGTACGCGGGTGTAGTTGTGCGACTACATTTGGATTTTGGTCCGCATAGAAGACGTGCTCTGTTGCGCAGGGAAACCGCAATAAGTTTGAAAGTCGTATATTTTTTGAAAGCAATATAAAGTTTGCTGTAAGGTGTGGAAGTCTGCAATAAATTTGCTCTTCTGTACGCGGTTGTAGTTGTGCGACTACATTTTGATTTTTTCAGTAATAGAAGACGTGCTCTGTTGCGCAGGGATACCTCAATAAGTTGGAAAGTTTGAAATTTTGGCATGTAGTAGAAAATTTGCTCAAAGCTGAGGAAGTCCCCAATAAATTAGCTCTTCTGTACGCGGGTGTAGTTCTTGTCCGACTACATCCGGATTTTGGTTCGCAATATAAAACGTACTCTGTTGCGTAGGGATACGTAGTCGGTTAGCATGTTAGATATTTTTGGCATGTAGTAGAAAATTTGCTCTGCGTTGAGAGAGTTCCACATTTATATTTGCTCTGCATGCGGATCTTGTTGGGGGGGGGGGGGTTGTAGCTTCCTTTCGACATAACTGTCTGTCTTCTGTTGCCGATGAAAATCGCCCCAACTTTCAACGCTAGACAATTTTTGGAACTCGAGTAATGATTTGTTATGCATTGAGGGAGTTCCACATTTGTATTTGCTCATCTCGTGGATCATTTTAGAGGGGGGGGGGGGGAGTTGTAGCCTCTTTCAGTTTAAGGTTTCGTCTTTTGTTGCCTTGAAAAACGCCTTATGTTAGCAGGCTCCGTTACTTTTAATTTTACATCGATTTTGGAATTTTTTAGGCAGAAACGGACTTCATATTCGTGTTCCTTCACCCAAAAAACGTTTGAGTCCATGTTTTGGTCGAAATAAAAAATAATTTTTTCCACCTGTAATGACCGGGTCCAAAATAGCGAAAATCGACAGTAGGAATTTGACTCTTAAACTTAAAAATTTCATATCTCAGCTTGTGTTAAAGCCACAGAGCCGCTCCTCAGCTTTTTGGAAAGCTAAAAGTCCGCTCTTTTTATATTTTTTGGTCCGGTTCTTCTACTTCTATTCCTTCTACCCTAAAACCCCATAGAAAGATAGATTTTTCTCAACTTACATTTGAATTTTTTTAGCCCACTTAGAATTTTATGAAACCTCCACCGATTTTTTCTAGCCTTTGTATCGCTGCCCTCTACCCCAAAATAAATTTTAATCAAAATCGGTTTACCTGTACTCGAGTTATAAAATGAAAACTGAAAATTAATCAAAATCCCCAGGGGGTACCCTTACCAAACCCTGGGGCGCGGCAGCGTTCCGCATCGATTTAATTAAAAAAATTCGGGAAAGATAGCTAGAGATTTTAGAACCCCCATGATATCTATATCAAAATACGCGGGATTTTACCTTCTTTCACGTTGTATAAGTTTCGAAAGGATGATATTTTTTTTGAAATTTTTTAGTGTTGAAAAACCTTATTTTTCCGTTCTAGATCCAATCGGGAATTTTTTTAGGCAGAAACGGACTTCATATTCGTGTTCCTCGACCCAAAAAACGTCGGAGACCAAGTTTTGGTCGAAATCAAAAAATATTTTTTTCCGCCCTTAATAACGGGCCCAAAATGGCGAAAATCGAGAATGGAAATTTGGCTTACAAATTTCAAAATTCATATCTCAGCTTGTGTTGAAGCCACAGAGCCGCTCCTAAGCTTATTCGAAAGCTTAAAGTCTCCTCTTTTTATATTTTTTGGTCCGGTTCTTCTACTTCTATTCCTTCTACCCTAAAAGCCCATAGAAAGACACATTTTTCTTAACTTACATTTGAATTTTTTTAGCCTAGTTAGAACTTTATCAGAGATCCACCGATTTTTTGTAGCCTTTGTATCGCTGCCCTCTACCCCAAAATAAATTTTCATTAAAATCGGTTCACCTGTTCTCGAGTTATAAAATAAAACTTAAAATCTGACGAAATCTCAAAGGGGTACCCTTATCGAAACGCGGGGATACCGAAAAACCCTTTATTTTAATTCCAGTTCGAATCAGGATTTTTTTAGGCAGAAACCGACTTCATATTCGTGTTCCTCGACCCAAAAAACGTTAGAGACCAAGTTTTGGTCGAAATCAAAAAATATTTTTTTCCGCCCTTAATAACGGGCCCAAAATGGCGAAAATCGAGAATGGAAATTTGGCTAAAAAACTTCAAAAATTCATATCTCAGCTTGTGTTCAAGCCACAGGGCTGCTCCCAAGCTTATTTGAAAGCTTAAGGTTCCTTCTTTTTATATTTTTTTGTCCGGTTCTTCTAAGTCTATTCCTTCTACCCTAAAACAACGTAGGAACAAAAAACTTTTTCAAACTACTTTTGAATTTTTTTAACGTACTTGGAATTTTTTAAGACCTCCACCGATTTTTTCTAGCGTTTATTTCTACAGCCTGCACCCCCAAAAAAAGTTTCATCGAAATCGGTCCACTCGTTCTCGAGTTATAAAATAAAAAATAAAATTTTATCAAAATACAAAGGGGGTACCCTTATCAAATCCCGGGATTGCGGCAGCGTTCCGCATCGATTTAATTTAAAAAATTCGGGAAAATAGCTAGAGATTTTAGAACCCCCATGATATCTATAATAAAATACGCGGAATTTTACCTACTTTCACGTAGTATAAGTGTTGAAAGGTTGATATTTTTTTAGAAATTTTTTAGTGGTGAAAAACCTTATTTTTCCGTTCTAGATCCAATCAGGATTTTTTTAAGCAGAAACGGACTTCATATTCGTGTTCCTCGACCCAAAAACGTTAGAGACCAAGTTTTGGTCGAAATCAAAAAATATTTTTTTCCGCCTTCTATAACCGGGTCCAAAAATGGCGAAAATCGTGAGTCGGAATTTGACTTTCAAACTTCAAAAATTCATATCTCAGCTTGTGTTAAAGCCATAGAGCCGCTCTTAAGCTTAATTCAAAGCTTAAGGGGATAGTGGAACTAGGCATCCGACAGAGAGGGAAGATAGCATTAGAGAGAGAGAGAAGTTCAAATTTTAGGCCCCTCTAGCTCTGTCAAATATCATCCGATTTTAATTTTGAAAAGTGATTTATTTATGTTACAACATTTTGAATAGCTGTAGGCAGCAAAATTATAATTTTTCCGGCCGGAAAACGGAAAATTTTCTCGGAAAATTTTTTAATTAAAAATTCAAAAATGTCTCTAAGCACCCGGTATCACCAAAAATTACAGAATCCATATCTGTTTTCAAAATTCAAATCGGTTGAAAACTCGCGTCCGAAACCGAAAAATCGGCAAACTTCAAAGGAAAAATGGACGCCGTCCACCGTCTATGATTCCTTCCTCACTCCTCTACATTTCAACATCTTGACTCTCGGAAATTTTTTTACATTTCGTTTTTTGAATTTTTTTTCATTTCTGTTTTTTGAAACTATCAAGGGATGTTTCTCGCAATCCCAAATTTAATACCGTCGTCAATAATTTGTGCATACATTTAGGTATATTTTTTATTTTTATATTTTTCTGTAAAAGTTGATAAGTACTTATCGAAATTTATTAGAGAAACAAAAAATTATGAGCTGTTTATGAATACCAGAACTCCCTATGACAAAAATATGGAACAGGGCGGGTAGCAACAATGGGGTGGGGTGTACCGCGCTTGGAGTTTGGACCCCTGAGCGCGGTATTTCTTATCGTTTATCAATATCGAAACTTTTTTTGTCTATTCACTATTCTGTGACACGTTTTTTAACTGTGATTTTTTTTGAACTGTTTTTTTTTTTAATTGTGACACGTTTTTATTATACGTCGGTCTCAAAATGAAAATAAGCAGAAAAGGAAAAAATCATTTATGTTTGAATGCTAAAAGAAAAAATCGCATATCAAATATTTGGAAAAAGAAAAGGTAAGTAATAATTTTTGGTATCTACATTGTTAATAATTTTGGTTGTTTGATGCTAGAATAGATTTGATTTTTCTCCTTGATTATTTTGGATGGGTAAAAATCATAATTCACAAATAATATTATTGCCTAACCTAAAACCAATGAGTTAATAACCTAAAAATGGAACGTTTTTCTTTTCTTTCTTTCTTTCTTTCTTTATAACTTCCTCAAAGATGAAAGATATTGTGATCTTCGCGAAGTTGGAATTTTGGATAGGGGTCTTCCAGACCCCGTAGGGTCATTTCACTACTGATGTTCATCGAACTTGACATTGTGTGTGAGGCCGTACGTACGGATTATTGTCGGAGCTTTGTGTATTGAGAGCTTCTATTGAAATTCGCTCAAATGGCGAAGATCTGCCTGTCTGAAGTTTTGAAATTGTATTCAATTCAGTGTGGCGAACCGCTCTTTATTTCTACCTTGATACTTATCAAATTTAAGAAATAAAAACAAATAAATAGGTACCTAAATAAAAATTTTAAAAAATCTTCCTAAAAACTGAGAAATTTATGAAAGAAGAAAAGAGTAAAAAAAATTAACTCCCAATGATAGCTTTATATTAATTATATTATAGATAATGGCTTTTATTGCTTTAAAAGCGCCTTAGATACATTATTATATTATTATACTGCTTTATTCTTTGAAGATCGACATCAAACGAAACGAGTCCCAATTTTGAAGCAAATGTTGTGGAAGAGCAACAAACGAGGCCTTCTTTTCATGACTGTCGAGATATGGCGTAATACAATTATTCTTTAGATTTATTTATTTATTTTATTTTTTTTCTTCTTTATTCTTTGAAGATCAACTTCAAACGAAACGAGTCCAAATTTTGAAGCAAATGTTGTGGAAGAGCAACAAACGAGGCCTTCTTTTCATGACTGTCGAGATATGGCGTAATACAATTATTCTTTAGATTTATTTATGTATTTTATTTTTTTTCTTCTTTATTCTTTGAAGATCAACTTCAAGCGAAACGAGTCCCAATTTTGAAGCAAATGTTGTGGAAGAGCAACAAACGAGGCCTTCTTTTCCTGACTGTCGAGATATGGCGTAATAATTTCTTTATATTTATTTAATTTTTTATAATTTGCTTTCTTCTTCGTAGATCGACTTCAAAAAAAATGGGTCCATCTTTTGATCGCAATGAAAATGTTAATGAGTTAGAAATGAGTTCTTTTCTTCATGATGATCAAGATGTTACGTAAGGAATTCATAATTTTACGCGGAATGAAATTTTTTTTTTTATAGGTTCAAGCCTAACACGAGGCGAAAATTATTTTTAAGCACAAAAAGACGAAAAATTATTTGCGGTATTGGATTAACAAAATATAGAGCAGAAGCGAAGTGAGACCACCTACATTATTATTATTTCATTTTTTATTTTTCCCTATCAAAATATCAATGTAATGTTTTTCGAGTTTTACTGCTTGATTACAGTTTTATATCTCTAGTACAAAATACAATGCGGCCACTGAAAAATAAAGCTCATCTGTTGATTAAAAATGAGACGAGCAACATTGCCGAGTGCTTCATGTCTCTAGTGGCTAAATTTATTGGTAGGTTTACACATATAAGTTAAGTAGCTGTTGTACATGTAATGACTTTTTAGGAGGGAAGCAGATTAATAGAAGTCGGAAAGGGAGTTACGGATTTAGATCCCAAGGAGCGGCTCTTGACTTTCAACTAGGACCTTCCTGGCACCACTCAACTATGAAAAAATATCTAGGGAAAAGCCCTAGCGATTCCAAAATATTAAAAACATTAGCATCAAAAAGAGATAGACAGAAAAAATGCGTACGATTGAACAAGAAAAATAACACGAAAATAAGATCAAACACAACAGCGAAGTCCGACAAATACTATGGCACTATGTGCGAAAAGCTAGACTTAGAAGACGAAATTTTCGAAGAAGAAAAGAAAAACTTTTAAATTCTTTAAAAGTTAATGAAGAAGAGAAAATAGAAGTTGAAAAAAGAACTCGTGGTCAAAGTGAGAACCTACAGTGGGAAATAGAAAGAAAAAACAGATTGACGGCTTCAAATTTCGGCTTGGTCATAAAGCGTCAAGTGAAAAGAGTGGGACACAAGTGGGCTCCACTAGTAAAAAACATTCTTTACAGCACCTTTCGGGAGAGTCCCGCTACTGTTTACGGAATTGAGAATGAACAAACAGCTATTGACGCATTCTGCGAAGCCACAGGCAAAAAGGTGGCAAAATGTGGGCTGTTTGTTCATTCTCAATTCTGTTTTTTAGGGGCCTCTCCCGATGGTGTTGTAGAAAATGAAATTCCATCATTGAAATTAAATGCCCATTTTCGGCTAAAAATTATACTGTTCGGGAGGCTGTTTTAGCCAAAAAAATTAAATTTTTAGACAACGACTTAAAACTTAAAAAAAAACACAGCTACTACTGCCAAGTACAGGGACAGTTACAACTGACAGGACGAGACATTTGCTACTTTGTAACGTACACAAAAAACGACCTGACTTACGAGACAATACACAAGGACGACGATTTTTGGCAAAGCAGCCTCCCGAAATTAATATTCTTTTTCAAAGAATGTATGTTGCCGGAAATTATCGACCCTAGGCATCCTAGGTCCATGCCGATTCGAGAGCCCGATCAGAATTTTTCCCCCGATTTTTGTACTCAATAAATTTTACAATTTTACCTTGGTTTTTTTCTTTTTTTCTTTGATTCCAGTTCTGATAATTTGGGATTGTGAAAACATTCCCTCTGTAATACTCTATAGTTTCGATAAAATTACCAATAATCAATTTTGGGATTATAAGTAATAATTGGCAATAAAACTATAAAACATCTAGCTAAGAAAAATTGCCAAGAGTCAAGATGGTTGAACTGTAGAAGAGTGGGGAAGGGATCATAGACGGTGGACAGCTTGCATTTTTCATGTATGTCATTCGAGGTACCTTTCTTTACATATTTTTCGAAAAAAACTTTGAAATTTTTTGGACAAAAAACTTAGAAAATTTTATTCTTAGAAACGTTTTTTTTTCTTTTTGTGATGCCCAGGATGGGGGGTTTGATGGAAGACATCTGGCAACACTGCATTGCTTGCGGACGCTTCCATTTTCCTTTGAAGTTTGCCGATTTTCGGTTTCGGACGCGAGTTTTCAACCGATTTGAATTTTGAAAACAGATTTGGATTCTGTAATTTTTGGTGATACCGGGTGCTTAGAGACATTTTTGAATTTTTAATTAAAAAAATTTTCCGAGAAAATTTTCCGTTTTCCGGCCGGAAAAATTATAATTTTGCTGCCTACAGCTATTCAAAATGTTGTAACATAAATAAATCACTTTTCAAATTAAAATCGGATGATATTTGACAGAGCTAGAGGGGCCTAAAATTTGAACTTCTCTCTCTTTCTAATGCTATCTTCTGTCTCGCTAAAAAACTCCACACTTGACAGGGACTTTCCCCTTAAGGTCCCTTCTTTTTATATTTTTGTCCGGTTCTTCTAAGTCAATTCCTTCTACCCTAAACCCCCGTTGAAACAAAAAACTTTTTCAATCTACTTTCGAATTTTTTAACCCACTTGAATTTTTTAGACCTCCACCGATTTTTTCTAGCGTCTATTTCAACAGCCTGCACCCCCAAAAAAAGTTTCATCGAAATCGGTCCACCCGTTCCCGAGTAATAAAATAAAAACTAAAATTTTATCAAAATCATAAGGGTACCCCCTTACAAAATCCCGGGAGCGCGGCAGCGTTCCGCACCGCATTTTGACACGAATTTTAAAAAAATCGGGAAAAATGGTTAGCGAACTCCGAACCCCAATGAATTATATATCAAAAAACGCGGAATTTTGTCTACTTTCACGTGATGTAGTCTGTTTTAAAGAATAAAATCATCTTCTATTTTTAAAATCCCGAAAACCCAGAAAAACCGTGAAAAACGGCGTTTTTTCGGCAACTTTCGAATTAAATATCTCCGGTCCTAATCAAGCTACAGAGCTGCGCCGAAACACTCCAGCTGGCTTTTCGGCTAAAGTTTCGAACCTTTTTTGTCCGGTGTCTCTATCTGTTATAGTTTTTTTTTCGGCGAATTAAAAACCGCGGATTTTATAACATTTCTGTACATTTCGAAAAAAATTTCAAAAATAAAAAAAAAATACTTCCGGATTTTTTAAAAATACGCGACAAAAATTAGGTTAAACTACACACTAAAGAGTACAAAGTAGTATTTTTTTCAAAAAATCTAGATTTTTTCCCGAATTTTAAGAAAATGGGAAAGTCGGAAAAACGGAAAAACGTCAAAAACGGGCCTTTTTTAGCGTTAAACTCGCGAAAAAAATTATAAAATGAAATTCTAAAAATACGCGACTATTTTTCCACTAAAATACAGGCGATTTAGGAGCTAACGAAAGCGGTCCGGGATTTTTAGGAGCATTATTGCTCGCCCAGGACTTTTTGGCGTTTTTTTTTTCGATTTTTTCTCCTATGTCATGGTATTAGCTCTATATAATATATACTGATGACCTTGCGTTTATCCAGGACAAGGACCTTAAGGAGGCGAGTCACGAGGTGGAGGAATGGAAAAATAGCCACTCCAACTTTGCGCCTACCAAAAGGATAAAGCCAGAGGTAGGTCGCGTCTCGTCTACATCATCATCCCGTAATCCTCCACCAACGCGCCAAAACGCTTCGTAGCCTTCGTAGATCTCGTTTTAGATTATTCTTTAATTTTTAATATTGTAAATAGTTTGATTTATATAAAGAAATTCAATTCTGTAAATTTATATGGTGTTCTTAATGATTCCTTTCTATTAAAATATTTTTGAGCACAATCGAATTTGTGGGAATGCTAAAGCAGAAAAAAGCTAAAATCGCATTAATTTGGCGATTTCATATTCAATTAGAATTTTTACGTATCCTCGATGGCAGCACTGGGGGGAAAAAACACGATTTCATCCCACATGGAGAATGTTTTTGCGGCCGATAATATAATTTTGCAATGGGTTTCAAAACTTCGAAAGTTTAAAAAATTAGGTTTTCAAACGAGTTCACTCTTTCACTCAGCTCGCATATATGCCATCTCAAAATGCTGATAAGAAAGGGGCAAACAAAAAAGGAATGAGTTACTAGAAATGTCATGAAGTCATAATCTTTGCCAGAGTGACCCCTGAGCATAAAGTTAAAAAATCTCCGTGTTGAGAAGAGTAATTTTATTTTTAATTTTCCCGGCAATTTGTTTACAAGTCGGAGAGGATTACCTCCCCGACTCCCGCCTCGCCCCGGCGTGGGCTCAGTGCAAAAAGGTCGGCCGACCGGGAAAGAAGAAATTTCGTCGTTTCCCAACCACGTTCCCTAATTTTGGATTTTTCATCACCTTTTTGTCACTCCAATTGTTCGAAGATTTGAAGACTTGAAGACTTGAAGACATCAGAACCGACAAAGTGATCACAGAGACAATATTTTAAGTTCCTTTTTGTTTTATTTTATATAAAATTGATTTGTACCCGGACGAGGTGAGTCCACCATTTTGATATTTAATTTTTCTTACGGAGGTACCTCTTTTTCTCTTTTTCTTTTTTTTTCATTTTCAAACGGCGTGTCAAATTAGCGATAATAAACCGTCCTTGGTATTTCTCTTTTTTAAATTTAATTGACCTATTTTTGGACACGACAAAAGGGAGATCCGGATTTGTCAAAATCCAACGGAAAGGCCCCGGATCCCCAACACTCCGCATAATGTAAAGGTGGTCATCAACGAGAATACAGATATCATCGAATCGGCACAATTCGATTAAATTAAATTAATTTATACCTATTTGCGCGATTACGCATGAGCCGAAACCCTGTAGTAAAAAATACTTTAGAATTCCTTAATAGGTTTAAAAAGAGGTGGTGTAGTGACAATTAGGAGGTAGTGGGGCCTGGGGGGGTGCCGTATAAACGGATAGTTTGTCCACCTTCCCGCAGTGCCCATAATACTGTCTAATGAAAGTCAAGTAAAAAGTGTAGGAGAATGAAAAATAAGGAAATAGTCCACCTGATGAGGCGTATTACGCCGAAACCGGTCGTGGAATATCCGTTTTTTTCATTAATGTAAAAATGTTTTCTTTGGACGATTTTATTGCATTCGAAAGTGACGACGAAACGATTGAGGAAGTTTTATTACTCCAAGTAGAAGATCGTCAAAGAAGGTAAGCGATGAATGAAAGCTTTTTGTTAAAATGTGTTTGTTTGTTGTTGATTTTTTTGTAAGAGTAAATTATAGGACTTTGGGCGCTAACGCTTCCTTTCGATTTGACGTCCATAGCGTGGAAGAGGAAGAGTTTCGCTCTCTGTTCCGCTTTAGGCGAGGCGACATTGATCGGCTAATATGTGCGCTCGGGATTAGCCAGTCCATCGATTGTGGTCGCGATTTGTTAGTGTCTGGTAAGAAATTATTCCTTTAGTTATCTATTTATGTTAATTGTATTACAAATTGTAGCCAAAGAAGGTCTCTTGATTTTGTTGAGGAGGTTGGCTTACCCCAACCGTCTATCAGACCTTTCCTCGATTTTTGGCCGCTCAGTCTCTGCATTATCGCAGATTTGTCGAGCAACTGCTAAGGAGGTTTTCAGGCTCAAAGGGGCCCGCCTGAACCTTCTTTCCCATCAGTGGTTGGATAGGGAAAGGCTGCAGACTTATGCTGATGTATGTATCAAAAGGGCATTTTTTTTTTCAGTTTCCATCAGCTTATAAATTTCTTTATTCAGGCTAACGTGAGGCGAGGAGCACCCCTACAAAATTGTTGGGGATTTATAGACGGGACAGCACGACCCATTTGTCGTCCTGGTAGAAACCAGGAAGAGTATTTCAGCGGCCATAAAAGGTACATACATGATCTCATTTGTTATTCTGCTGTAACTGTTCATTAAATATAGTTACTTCACTGTGCCTTAATTTCTGTTCAGGTATCATTGTGTTAAGTACCAGAGTGTCGCCACCCCTGATGGCCTTATTGTTAGCCTGTCTCGAGCTTTTCTGGCAGAAGACACGACGCAGGTAACTTGTTACTTTTTGTTACTTCGAAGCAATGAAACTTTTTTTTACTTTTAGGGATATTGGCAGATACAGGCATCCTGCAGGAGTTAGAACAGAAGACCGCTCCTTTTGCCATTTACGGCGACCCGGCCTATCCGCTGCGGCCGTTATTGATGACGCCCTATTCAAACGCCAACTCTCCAGAAAGGGCGTCATTCAACTATCGGATGGCCAAAGTCAGACAAGCCGTTAATGGGGTTTTGGAAAAGTTGTTAGTCTTTTCGCTTTCGTTGATTTTAATAAAAACCAAAAGCTTCTACTCCAAGACGTCGAAGAAATGTACAGCGTAGCAGTACTGCTGACAAACTGCCACACATGCCTGTACGGTCACCAAACTGGCCAATACTTTGGGGTGAATGCTCCGAACCTTGAGGTTTATATTTTTTTTTTTTTTTTTTTTTTTTTTTTTTGCAATAATAACTATTTTTGATTGTATGGAGTATTTATTTTGATTTCTCTTCACAATTTTTTCTTCAACTCCAAGAATTCAAACTTTTCATGATTTGATACCATATTGATTAATCGACACATTCGATTTGTCGACACACAAAAAAAAAGGATTCGAATAAGTATTTCACGAATTCAGCGAAGCCTGAAATAAAGTAACAATATATCAACTGCAATATATCCGGTGAAAACATACCATTTTAAAACAAATTCGGGTTTGACTTCTTAACCAACTCTAACAGAAGGGAGTGCAAAGATTCGTTCTCTCGTCCATTTTTCTCTCCCTCCATCCTGTGAAGTGCCTGCAACAAAAACAATAAAATACATTTAAATAAATAGTAAATAAAAATAAAAGTGTAATGTTGAAGCTCCAATAGATCCAGCTCTGATCAGGCCTACGCGCCGCAGTAAGTAATGTAACAGACTTCTTCCTTCTGTAATTCAAGTTTTCTCTCTTCTAATTCAAGTCTTTTTTTTCATTTTCCGCTTTGAGTTTTTCTACTTCCATTTTTTTAAGTAGATAATCGTGAGTGAAGTTGGATCCTTTTTAGTCTCTTTCTCTGTGGAGCTAAAAAGCAAATAGTGTTAAAGCAAAACAGGCCTAACTTTTTATACCCATAATTCTTGAAGCAGGGACAGAGGTAGAACTTCTTGAACTTCTTGAATTTGTGTTTCGTCTTCCATTTCGAGTATTACCTAAAATAAAAAATGAGGAATGAGATTATACAATATTCAACAGGTTATACTCACAGGTGGGCAAGTCGGAGAAGGTTCCTCCGTATATATAATTTGAATGGGCAATGCAGCTGCCGCTGCATCCCTGGCAGCTTGAGCCCATTGATTGTCGGTAGTCTTTTTTTTTTTTTCGCGTCTCTCTTTTCATGCTTCTAATTTCATAGAGTATTTCAATCATCTCATTAAACTCCTCCTCAGTTCCTGATCTATAGAAAGGTAGTTAGTCATAGAAAGCAAACATAAAAAAAACCGTAGAACAAAAATGAAAATAGTGAAAAATCAAACTTTTTTAAATTCTCCCTGTCCTCACTGGCAAATTGCTTCAGTAACAGGTCGAGACGCTC
The DNA here is from genome assembly GCA_014119065.1 of Orius insidiosus. Lineage (NCBI taxonomy): Eukaryota > Metazoa > Arthropoda > Insecta > Hemiptera > Anthocoridae > Orius > Orius insidiosus. Next base: position 33,845 of record JACGAQ010001057.1, on the reverse strand, counting down.
TTTAATACCTCGAGCTGAGAAATTTTTCGCTAACAAACAAACAAATTAAGTAAAACGTACTGATAAAGGTTCACTCACTTGTATTATCCTGTACATTTTGTAAAATCCGGCCCCATGACTCCGAATCCGATCGAACTTCTTTCAGTAAAATTAAGTCGTCAAACTTCGAAAAGCGTAACACTTTTCTTTTCTTTAGGTCTTCTTTATCCATTCTGAAAGTTCAAATTAGATTTATTTAATTCTATAAATTTTAACAAAAATCTAAGTTTACTTAAGTGCTTCGGCTATTTTTTTTTTCGGCTTGTTTTCTTATCTTTTGCAAGCTGCGAACTGTTTGACGTTCAACATTTTTTAAAGTTTACATAAATCAACGTTTACTTACCTTTCTCACCTTAACTAATCGTGAAAAACAACTTTTTCGAATGAAAAAAAAAACAAAACAAAACAACCCTAAACGAGATACGAAATAACCTTCGTAAAATATAACCGTACGTTTACTCGGAATCGGGATTTGAGTCGTTCCGGTATACGACCCAGCCGAATCGGGTCGTGTTACGATTACGACTGGCGGCTCGAGTCGACCTTGAGCGAGTCGGAGTCGGGATCTCGGAATTACGATTCCCTGAAACTCTCTAATGTTGGAGGAATTCGAGAAGAGGTTCGGAAAAATCGAACATATCCGGACACTTGCTATTGCTACCTTACTTGATCCTAGGTTCAAAAACTTGCATTTTAAAGATCCTCGAGCGGTTGCAAATGCTATCTCCTTCCTAATCAGCCTCTTCCAGCGATTCTGAAAATGAAGCAACTGGCAATTTTGATTTGTGGAGCTACCACAAGGTTTTAGCCCATGGGCAAAAGTAAAAAAAAAAACCAACGAAGTGCTAGTTCCCGATGAAGTAACTAGTTACTTAAACTCGCCCGTCAGTCCACTGTCAATTGTCATACGACCCGATTAAACAGTGGGATGACATGAAGGGTATCTACCCTGGTCTATACAAGAGGCGTGCTTCTTCCTAACGGTCATAGCAACCTCAGTACCCTCTGAAAGGCTGTTTTCCAAAGCCGGTGCCACTGTTCTCCAGCGAAGAAATCGCCTCAGTGGTAACCGGCTTGGAAAACTGCTTTTCCTAGGGTCGCTGGAAGAAGATGAGTGGTTTGGTTAGCTGTGGTTACCTCCTACGTTTATCCTATATCATGTTGTAAAGAAATGTACATATTTAATAATAGTTCCAATAAGGTCTTATGCTACCTATTTTTATTTTGTTTTATTCCAATGTGTTTTTTTTAAATCATTAAAAACTTTTTTTTTAAAGTAATAGTTTATTAATTTAAGACGTAATAATTGGCCTTTACCTAAAAATGTGATAAATTTAAAATAACGTAAGTATTGTGATGTCGATGTGAGATGTCTCTGTACAGAATATAGAAGAAATATAGATTTTGGGAAAACTTATTTGAATTTCGGCGGGAAAGTTGCCGATACCGTCGATACCGATACTTTTGCCCCAATACGATACTGGCATCGATTAAACTGTTCCGATACTTTTCCGATACCGGGTATCGATACTTTACTCCCGATATCGTGTCCCTAGTCATGTATTTTACTCTGAAGAATGATGATAATTTATTTATAACATAAGTTTTGTGGTTCCTACACGCTTATATCGTGAAAAACATGGTAAATCACCAGGCCATGAAGGCTGTTTCAAAAACTGGGCCGGCACTTCCCAAGGAATGGAAGCGGATATGCTTGTGCACGCCTTTAGAACGTCAATTGAAATTCACGGATTGTTGTATCGAGCTGTCATCGGAGACGGAGACTCCAGTGTCTTTTCAAAATTAAGAGAAATGGTCCCTTATGGTCTCCATATTTCAAAAAGTGAATGTGCAAATCATGCAATAAAAAATTATTGTGCAGCTTTGTACTCTCAAAAAAAAGCTTCCTCAAGCTGCCAGGAAATAATGTCTCCTCGAACGATAATGAGGCTGAAAAAGGATGCTCTATATGCTATATATCACGTTTCGAAAACATCAAAAAACGTTCAGGAGCTGAGGCTGACTTGCTCAACGCGCCAGCTCACGTACATATTTGGAATCCACGAAAAGTGCAGACTACTTTTTCAAAAAAAAAAAAAAATTTAATTTCTTGCCGCAAACGATTGATCGAAGAAAGGTACAAACAAGGCCCACCAACCAATTCATTGGAACCACCACCGAAGCGACCCAGAGAGCCAAAAGTAACACCCGGCTCTGAGGACTACGGGTCGTTGTGCCAAGATTTGGACATGGAGGAAGACGTTTATCGGGCAACCGCTGAAATTTTTAAAAGGCGCCTCAATATTTCAGAGTCTGAAATATTCGATTTAAAATCCGAAATAAAACTCGCCTCACTTCTTCGTATTTTGGCGAAATTTGTAAGGGAAAAACACAACTCCTTCTGCAAGACGACGATGGGACTTAGGAAGTGAAGTCCCCATTCTCTGTTATAGAATGTACATTCGAAGAGGCAATTAAAAAAAAAAAAAAAAAAAAAAAAAAAAAAACTTCTGTTTGGACAAAAGTGGAAATTTACCCACGAATCATAATTTTTTTTTAAATGCGTGCGTATTGAACGGGATCCACAGTTCTGGGAGCAAAAAATGTTACCAAAATTAACTATTATTTTTGACAAATTTTTTCTGCCGGAACTCGTCGATCCCAGGAAATGCAGGTTAATGCCCCTTAGGGATTCAAAAAAAAAAAAAATAATATAATATATAATCGCTACCTGTTTATTTAATTACACTCCTCGTATTACCAATTCGCATGGTAAAATGAATTGTTTTTCTTCGAAATATTACAAAATTTTATTCAATTATTTACTATCAGCAAGAGTTGTTCAGAAAAAATCATTTTTATTTCTCAAAATAAACCTGACAGTTGCCACTACAAAAAAAAAAAAAAAAACAGAAAGTTTGTTTATTTGAAAAATAAATTAAGAGAAAAATTACTCCACGAATGTGTTGAACGAAAATGTTCAGAACGGATGAGGTGGGGATAAGGGATGTATGAGTCATGACGACTCATGACTTTTCTCAACGGAGAGGGCGCTGCGGCTTCTTTGATGTAGACCAAATTTTGAACTTTTTCAGTTTCCGTGGAAAGTTATGGACCGGTCTCAAAAATTAAATAAATTGAGGAACGTGTCTTGTAGCCGTTTTTTTAATTTTAATCAAAATTTTAGGAAATAAAAAAATTAAAATTTCCCTGGAAAATTTTTTTGAAAATTTGTTTCTAGTGCTCTCTAAGTTTATCAAAATAAGAAGATCAACGTTAGAAATTTTCAACAAAAAAATTAAAAGCCTATGAGAAAAACCCGTAATATTTTCAGCGCCATCTATTGCCTGAGAAACACAACTTTTGGAGTGGACCTTTAAGAGTTGTGAGATCTAGGAGAGGGAAAGCGGGTTTTAACTTGCCTCCCCTCTACCCTCACCAATCCATGCCCGTTCGGTGGGATTTTCCCACGAAAAGGGTTTGTTTACTAATGGAAATTATGGGATTAAAAAGAAAAGATAACAAATGAAACAAAATAAATCTTAACAAGCTCCAAATTGCTGCAGTTTTCGAAAAATCAGCAAACTTTCCAAATTGTTTAGGTGCGCTCGACGGAAAGCACGTTCGGATTACGAAACCAACAGGAAGTGGATCCTTGTACTTTAATTATAAGAAGTTTTTCTCGATAGTCCTTTTTGCGATTGCTGACGCTAACTACAATTTCATTTACATAGACGTAGGGTCGTATGGGAGGGAAGGTGATAGTACAGTCTATCAGAATTCAAGTTTCTTTAAAAGCTGTCGAACAATTCTTTGAACATTCCTACAAATTCACGACTTCCCAACTCATCGAATGGAGTAAGTATGCCATACGTATTCGTTGGTGACGACGCGTTTGGCCTCTCCACGCACATAATGCGACCATACCGAGGGAAGACCCTTTCAAAAAATAAACTATTATTTAATTATCGTCTGAGTCGTGCTCGTCGCTTCGTAGAATGCACCTTTGGGATACTATCCAACAAATGGAGAATTTTCCACAGACCTATGGACGTGAAGTTGGAATTCGCTGTACAAATCGTGAAAACTTGTTGCCTTCTGCATAATTTTGTTCGGGCTAGGGATGGGTATAATTTTGGAGACATTTTGACAATTAATGGACTGAATAATGGACCCCAAGATATGACAGAAATATCCGGCCAGTCACAACACAAGATTTCGCAAGTAAATGAAATAAGAATGTTAGGAGGTAACAATATGTTCGAATTTAAATTTCAAATCTAAGCGGGAACATCGAAAGAAGATCGATCTTTTTTTTCCCAATCAAGAAGGCCGAGGGGGAAGAAGGTTAAGCAGAGGGACGCGACACGTGAAGTGTCCGACCGGCGTCTTCTTTTTCCTCGATCCCGTCGATCACCCGGGACTCTACAAGATTTTTCTTCGTTTTTATACGGATCTACTGCGGCCAACGTGCGGACCAGCAGACGGTCCATCACCCGAGAGGGAGATTCAATTTCGGCGTCGGCAGCGGAGAGTCTCCGGCGAGTCACGTGGGTGAAGCCCCACGCCTTAGTTTGTTTTATTGAAGTAACACGCTTAGTTTGTTTTATTGAAGTAACACGCTTAGTTTGTTTTATTGAAGTAACACGCCTGATTTTATTGTGCTGAATAAACAGCTAAAGCAAGTAACTCCTTTTTTTTTATATTCTTTATTCAACATCCAGAAATCGTCCGGAGGACGTGGGTTTTCCCCCTCCTCCCTAAGAAAAGGAGTGGGTGGCGCTCAACCGAAGAGAACTTTTTTTTTCTTTTTATTATTGATTTTACGAGCCAAGAGACGTTTTAGACGCTAAACGAGGACCCCGCCGTCTCCGACTTGAGGCTGGGCGTAACAAGAAGTGAATTTGCTAGATATTTTGAAAATGAAGGAAAGGTCTCTTGGCAGGATGGCTGTATCAATTCGACTTCTTATTAAGAAAAATATCTAATATTACTAATTATGATTATTAATACTGCCTACTATATTGTGTGGATTTATAAACTAAAAATAAAGTTAAAATAAAAATAAAAATTACTCACCTGCATTTTCTTGCTCCTTTCCTTCTTTTTCCAAAAAGTCACAGACGAACTCCTCACCCAAAGAAGCCCAAGCAATTCTTTTTTTAAAGCGATCTATATAATAATCGTCTCGAGGATTCCATATTTCAGGGCGTTTACGCACTTCCTCTATGAATCGTTCGGTGTCGAAATCCATTTTTCAACTGATTTTTAACGGATTTTTAGAGCGGCTAGCCGCGGCGGTGGGCGGTTCGTGTGTAAGCTCTATCCCCTCCACGGGATTACCGCGCCGCCTGGCGGCAGAGTCGACCGCGGCGGTTGCGAGAGTCTCGCGGTTCATGCGCGGCAGCCGCAAAACCAAAAAGCGGTTGCGGTTCGTGTGTTAACTCCTATATCCCTCTGTGTATTTCGCAACCGCCGCGGCTGACCGCCGGGACTCAAAAAGTCGCGGTTGCGGCTCGTGTGTCACGGGCCTTAGCTACTCGTAGCACGAGTAGAGCTAGCGCTCCAAGCGGAATTATACGAAGCTGAGAACAGTCAGGTTTTGTTTGTGTAACCGTCCGTGAAGCTTTAATAAAAATTCTAATAAAAATTTCTAATTTTTTAAATTTTAAAATGGATTTAGTAAGTTTAAATGAAGTGTTGGACGAGGAAACGTTCGAAGAATTGCTATTTCTTGAAGCGTTTGGCGAAAGGAGGTAAGTTCTCTAATTTCTTGGTTGCTATGGTTGGGATGGGCTTAATCTTCGTTTTTTAAGTTATTAAAAAAAAAATATTATTTTAGACATGTTGGAGTTCCTTCGTTCAAGATGGACCTCAATCTTCTCGAAGAAGAAACCTTTAGATCTATGTTCAGGTTCAAGCGGGACGACATATCCAGGCTGAGTGATGCCTTAGGGCTTCCCCAGTTTGTGAACTGTGGGCATAGATTGTCAGTTTCTGGTAAGTTTTTTACACGTTTTAATTTCCTGAAGTTTCTAAAACTTGTATTCTAGCGGAAGAGGGTTTATTAATTCTATTAAGAAGATTGGCGTACCCAAACCGCCTATCTGACATCTCGCCAATATTTGGTCGATCCGTCAGCGCTTTATCCATCATAGCGAAAGCAAAGTTGATTTGTTTAGAGTGGCTCGACCATCAAAGGCTACAAATATATGCTGATGTGAGTAACACAACATTTTAAGTCGTATTAATCTCTTAAAATTTTTCAGTCTGCAGTTAGACGTGGAGCTCCTCTGCGCAGTTGTTGGGGCTTCATAGATGGAACCGCGAGGGCCATCTGTCGGCCCATCAGGGACCAGCAAAATTATTTTAGTGGCCACAAGAGGTAAAAAAAAAGACAAAGCGCATACTTTGCCATTCGAAATTATTTTGGATAACTCTTACCACTCTGTTTAGGCACCACTGTGTGAAATTCCAGAGCGTGGCGACCCCGATGGGCTTATCGTAAGCCTGTCGGATGCATATCCAGGGGACGACACGATGCTGGTATTTTATCCATAACTAACATATGGGCCTATGTATTAATTTAAACATTTTAGGAATTTTAGCGGATTCCAATTTATTTGAGGAGTTGGAATCAAAGTGGCCCCTTTTGTCCTCTATGGGGATCCTGCGTACCAGTTCGCAATCTTTTAATCGCACCCTTCCCAACAAGTAATCTATCTCCTGCGCAGGCTACGTTCAAAACAAAAATGTCAACCGTGCGACAGGCCGTTGAATGGAGTTTTGGGCGAGTGGTTTCCCTCTTCGCATTTGTTGATTTCAAAAAAAATCAAAAACTACTTCTTCAGGACGTTGAAGAAATGTACAAGGTAGCAAGCAGTGCTTTTGACAAACTGCCACTCCTGCTTGTACTCTAATCAAACCGCCCACTTTTTTGGAACCATTTTGTTTTATTTACAACCTATTTACATGTACAATTTGGTTTTTGGCAGCTCCACGGAGAAAAAGTTTGTTGAACTTTTAAATTATTTTAAAGGCTTTGTCCACATCTGCAAATATTTGCGTCGCACACGTTCGACGCAAGTATTTGCGACGCAAATCAAAAAATGTTACCACGTAAAAATTTACGCTGTGTTTCATGCGTTCCCGCTCCAGCTGTGCGAGGCGAGGAAATAATGAGGGATGGCAGGTGGTTAAATTTTCACTTTTTTAATTTTTGGGCCGATCATTTTTAAAAGAATTTTGAAATCTTCCGCAGAAACTCTGAGAAAGTTTTTAAAATGTCCATCGTTGGAATCGATGGTCAAGATGGACAATAACCGCGCTCCCCCTTCGCTTTTCCTTTTTCTATAAATTAGTCGACCAACACCGACTTTTTTCTTTCTTCTGGTTTAAGATTTCGTTCAAAACGATAAACGCCGCGGCTGCTTTTCTCTTGTCACTCATTTCGCAAACAACAAAAGTGAAGTAGAAACTGAAAGGTTATATTGAGAAAAACATTGGGTCCATGCGTGAGCGTGCGTCGAAATTCCGAAAAGCGTCCACATTTGAAAACTTGTGCGGCGCAAATCCTTTGACGTTCGTCAGAAAACCGACAAGATCCCGGATAGCGTGCGTCGTACGTGACGAAAATTCTTGCGTTGTGCGTAGACACGTCCACACCTACAAAGATTTACGCTGCGCGCCCTGTGCGGCGCAAATATTTGCAGATGTGGACAAAGCTTTAGACCGGTTTCGACGTATACACATCCTCAGTATAAATAACTTTTGGTTTTACATTAAGACAAAAGAAATTAAAATAAAATTGAAAACTCGATAGATACTTCATGGAAACCTCGAAGACACCTTTTTAGCATTTTTTGTAAGGAAACATTTTTTTAGTAGAGAGAAATTTGACACTTCCACCCCTACGAAAGTTACATCCCTTTGGCAGAACGCCCATTATTTCTACCTAGATACCTACAAAAAATTTGAAAAAAAAAAAAACTACGCCTCAAGTTCCTTCAGGATGATGTTTTTCATAATTATAATAATCCCCAAAATACCTTCCCTTCGAGAATTTGATTGATAGTTCTTCAATTTAAAACTAACACTTACATGCTAGGATGTATACACTACACCTAAAAATACTCAAATAGTTTTTATGTACTCAAAGTTATTAGTTACATCGCTGCTTGTTACTTGGCGGGCAACTCTCATCTTCACAAATCGATTGAAATCATCGATGTATTATCCATGAAGACGTCAGATGTTTTGATAATAATTGATAACATGGTAGACTAACTTTTGAACTTCTTATTTTTCCCATAAATTTTCTGAATATTTCGCCTTTTGAGAATAATGTTGTCATTTTTTAGTTTTAAATAGAAATAGATTATGTTTTTAGTTTTTGCCAAAAAGATCTTCAACGCTAAAAATACTCCTTGGAGTCAAATAAGTCTTCCTTTCTCTTCATACAGGTAAGGATTGAATGAAAAGATTAATTTTAATTTTTTTTATTTAGATTTACAGGCCAATCATATTATGATGTTTTAAAAGTTCCTGAAACGTGCAGCACTAAAGAAATTAGAGATGCTTTTATTGCGCTTTCGAAAAAAGTTTGTGAATTATTTAGGATTATTGTTTAATTTATTTTTTTAGAATCATCCTGACAAGAATCTCAATGATCCATCGATGCATGAAAAGTTTGTTAAAATAAACGAGGCTTATACCGTTTTAAATAATCCATCGTCAAGAAGATCTTATGATTTGACGTTAAGCCATAAACGGAAGTTAGAAGCTTCGTATCCGAAGGCGCCGCAATATCATTATTACACGTACAACCCGTCATCTTCTTACTATTATTATCAGCAGCAGCCGAAGCAACAGCAGCGGAAGCAGCAATATGGAAAAACGTATACGTACGCCAACTACCAAAAGCCTCCTCACCGAATCCTGAATCGTAATTTTCTTCATATTTTGATTCAATTTATTTATATTTTTCTTTAGATTTGAATTTGGATGGACAATATCTGTATCCAATCGAAAACTTGTCATGATCTTAATAACTTTATCAGCAGTCACTTTTGCTATTCAAATGTTCACCATAAGGTAATTTTCATTGGAAGCTCTTCAAACTAATATTTTTTCTTCCCTAATTAACTTTTTTTTATTGTGTTAATTTTTATAAAAAATACATTTTATTAATTTACAAACAGGAATCATGCTTGCGCTCGAAAAGGGAGTCGTTTAAAAACAGCCTTCGATTGAAGCTGATGCATGCGATGACGAAAGAGAAAGTGAGACTTTACGGGCGAAAGCATCAGGTGGAAGTTTTGAAAAATTCTTTGGCTGCGACTTTTAATTTTACGCCAGAAGAGGAATCGGAGCTACTTTTGGGTTTAGACATCGGCGATCATCCAATCAAAGAGTACGTTGCTCCTAAAAAGTTGAACTCGTTTCCAACGAAATCGAAGAGCAGGATGCGCAAAACAAGAAAACATGTCCCAAGTGTAAAAAATCTGTCAATACTGAAACATCTCATGTTCATTATTAAATTCGTTATGTAAATTTGTTTAAACAATTTTTGAATCTGAGGCTGTGATTGTGTTATGCCCTGTTTAAAATGTTTGTAAGTATGTATATTTTCAATTTATCTGTTTTTATGAAATCTAGTCACAAAATATCTAATTTTTTAAATATACTCCAAAATTTCTCTAGTTTTTATACGCTCTTCTTATTATTTCAGAAAATTAATCTGGTTGTTAAAAATAATTGGTATACAGCTAGAATATTGGTGTTGCTGGTTGAGAAACACCATTTTTCTAGATCTAGTGGAGAAACACCAATTGTTTAGTTTTTTCTCTATATTTTTATCGCAAAACTTTAATTTTGGGTGAATTTCTTTATGTTCAGAGAAACATAAAATTTTGGGCGTTTTCCCGAAGGCTGGGAAATCGGTGCTACTCGACCAGAAGATATAGAAAAACGCCAAAATATCCCAAAAATAGTCTTTCCAGGCCCAAATGAATTTTGGCGGGAAAAATGTACAGCTCAATCATGTCTACCACCCAAAAATTGTTATACCGTTATTTTGATCCAAAAATGTTTTTTGTACTTATTATTATAAATATTAATATACTGAGAATTATAAAATTCTGATAGTTTTGCAAAAAAAATTGAATATTCGGGTAAAAAAAAAAAGGCCAATTTTTTTTTAAATTCCTGTTCTACTTTCGACTGCATTCCTAAGTTCACGTTGGTTAACCTGTAAAGTGCCATCCATGAAACAAATATGGTTGAAATATTTATTAATTCTCATATGGAAATAACGATTTTTTAAAATTTCGATTTAAAATATTCGAGTGAAATATATGTTCGTTTTCATACGAATCGACGGAGCTTAAGTAAAATGCTCAGTTGACCTAATTATTGAGGTTGTAAGGTGTCCATTGGAAACGACAGGTTTGACTTTTTTTATTTATTTAAAAAGAAGAATCGTTGTTTGTTTTGTTTTTCGAGAATGGCAGCGAATTTGAAACATTTAAAGAATCATGTGAAGTCTATTGGGAATGTTCAGAAAGTGACCGGTTCTATGAAAATGGTCTCCGCGGCGCGTTTTGTACAAGCAGAGAAATCAGTCGCGGTTGCTAGGCCGATGGGTGTTAGTACCAGGACGTTCTATTCGAATCTAAACGTTTCGATCAAAAAGGAAGATCATCTTCACCTTTTGGTCGCTTTTACTTCCGATCGGGGCCTCTGCGGTTCGTGCCATAATAAAGTGGTTAAAACCGTAAAGAATTTGTTACGAGAAAAACCCGGTAAATATCATATTTGTTGCGTCGGTGAAAAAAGCCGTTCTATCATCGCTTTTGACAACGCGGATTTAATTTCGTTGGTCGTCAACGGTATCGGACATCGTGTGCCCACTTTCCGCATGGCTTCCGCGATCGCTTCCGAACTTATGACCGACGACTTCTACCACGGATCACTCATCTTTCCTTCTTTCAAAAACATGATTTCCTTTCAAATCGTCACATTAGAAATATATTCGCCTACCATATTATCATCCACTCAACAGATTCTCAAATACGACACCATGGATTATTCAAATTTAAAATCATACCTCGAATTCACTACCGCGGTCCAAATATTTTATGCTTTATGTGAAACTTATTTGGTCGAACTCTCCGCCCGTATAAACGCTATGTCTGGCGCTGCCAAAAATGCCGGAAAACTCAAAAAGTCGCTAATGCTACAGTACAACCGATACAGACAATCGATCGTTACTAGGGATCTTATCGATATAATCGGTGGAGCTTCTGTTATCATTAAAAAAAAGAAAAAATAATTTTAAAAAAATATATGGTCATTAAAAATTGGCATTTTGTTCTTTTTTCTTGCTGAATGAGGGCCATATTTACAGTCGTAATCGCTTTTTTCTGTGATTACGGTCATTTTGCACAGCTGTTATAAAATGTTTTTTTTGCAGATATGTTCACCAAAAAGAAAAGGAAACCGCAGATTTCGCCTCCGACGAATTTCGAACACCGTGTTCACACAGGGTTCGACAAAAGGGAGGGAAAGTTCGTCGGTTTGCCTCTCCAATGGGCCTCCATAGTCGGGAATAATCAAATATTAAAAAGTACCAACCGGCCCCTACCTTTGGTCGATCCGTCCGAAATTACTCCCACTGAAATATTAGATCTTAAGGTAAAAGAAATAAGTAGTTTTTAGTTTTAATAAACGTTTTTTTAGACGATTGTGAGAGGTGACAATAAAGGGATTCGTGGTTTAGTTAGTCCAGGCGAAGAGCATTCTAATGGTATTCCCAAAACTTCAAATGTCGCCCGTTCAAATTCTCTTAGATCGTCCAGCCCGCCAAGACTCAGGAGGCCCCCTCGGTCCAACATACCTCCTGCCGTCCCTGAAGGCCAAATGCTCAATATGCCTTATACAGTAAGAAATAATATATTTAATTATTATTAATTATTATATTATTATTTATTTAATTTTTTCAAGGCCCCACCTGGAACTTCCCCAGTCGACTGGAGAGGACCACCTCCTCCTCCTTATCATCCAGTCTCAAACCAACACGTAGTTAACGGAAATAACTTCCACAACGCTCAAGTAAGCCATTTTTTCTTTCTTCTTTTTTTCTTTTCTTTTTTTTCTTACATTTTTGAGAAAATTTGTGTAGTGGATGGGAGCGAGTAGTATGCAGTACTACGATCCATACTATATGAGCAATTATCAACAATACAGAGTGAGTTGTTTGAAAGCCGAGGCTTTTTAACAATTTTATCATGCACTTTTTAACCCACTGTGTGCTTATAACAAATCGCTTCTAAAAACCACTTATGTTTTTGTGTTCTTAACCACTTTTTTATATTAAAATATAAACATAATAAAGTGAGAAATGCGCCCTAAAAATAAATTAAAACAATAACTCATTGTTTATTTAAAAATTAAAAACGGGATTTTTGACCCAATAACACCTTAAAAAAAATATTTTTTATGACCCGCTGGGAAAACGCCTCTATTTGTGTCATTTTTGACCATAAACACCACATTGACCTTATTTTTTTAAATTTAACCCTTTCGAGACCGAAGGCGACTATAGTTGCTATGCGCGCATGTCGCTTGGAGACCGCAGCGACTTTAGTTGCCCAGCGGGAAGCCTCTCTAAGATTAATACCTTCGCTTCCCATGGCGCTAGCGACATGCAAAAACTGGCCATCTGTTGGGGAAGAACGTGATGATCGCATCACTCGTCGCTTTCTGTGCTTTGCTGGGCGCTGGAAGCGGTCGGGGAGAAGTGAGGGGAAAAGTGCTGCGCCAGTAGCGCAGAGAATCCTGCAGACGCGTCTCGAAAGGGTTAAAGGAGAGAATCATTTTCTAGCCAGTTGATTATTGATTTCATGGTTACCACCCTGATGAATCTTTACAACCATTATCATATTATATGTATTTATTTTAGTATATTATATAAGTTATACAGTGTTGGGCGTAATCGTAATCGGAATTACGATCGTAATCGTAACTTGCGATTACAATCGTAATCGTAATTGCGATTTCTTTTAATCGTATTTTTTTTCTGCGATTACAATCGTAATTGTATTTTTTTTCTGCGATTACCATTATAATCGTATTTTTTTCTGCGATTAAAATCGTAATATTTTTTCTAAAGCGATTACCATAATCGTATTTTTTCTGGATTACGTAATTTTTTTGGTAATATAATCAATTTTTTTGCGATTAGGTAATCGTAATTGCATTTTCGTAATTAATTGCGATTACGATTACGCCCCCAACACTGGTTAAATACATAGTATAGTTTTTGCACAAAATGTTGAATGAAGCTTGTCTTTTTTGTGCATTAGATGGTTTAAAGTATTCCTCACGGTATAGTTTGTTCTTTGAATTTTAATTGATTTTATTGTTCAGGCTAACAATGTCGGACCTCAAATTCGTGGTCCTGACCAGAATATGAATAAGGTCAACGGAATGACTCCTAATCAGCCCATGAATCAACAACTAGCAAAATATCGCCAAACAGCAACAGCAGCAACATCAAGATCAGCAGAGAATATCGCATGAACAGGTATTTATTTGTGCTTTTGTAAAATGTAAATTTTTTGTTTGAATTACAGTACAGAGCTGCGTTGCAGTTGGTAGTAAGCCCGGGAGATCCTAGGGATAGGCTGGAAGGTTTTATGAAGATTGGAGAAGGTTCGACGGGTACGGTTTGGATAGCGACGGATAGAGCGACTGGAAGGAAGGTTGCTGTTAAAAAGATGGATTTGAGAAAACAACAGCGGCGTGAACTTCTTTTTAATGAAGTTGTCATCATGAGGGATTATCATCATCCAAACATTGTTGAGATGTACGAAAGTTATTTGGTCGGAGATGAACTTTGGGTTGTTATGGAATACCTTGAAGGAGGAGCGTTGACCGATATTGTGACGCATGCCAGAATGGATGAAGAGCAGATAGCGACTTTTGTAAACAATGTTTGAAAGCATTGGCGTATCTTCATTCTCAGGGTGTCATACATCGTGATATAAAAAGCGATTCGATATTACTCGCTGCTGACGGTCGTGTCAAACTTTCCGATTTCGGTTTCCGCCCAAGTTTCGGAAGAACTCCCCAAAAGGAAGTCGCTAGTCGGAACGCCATATTGGATGTCACCTGAAGTCATCTCTCGCCTTCTCTACGGCCCCGAAGTCGACATCTGGTCTTTGGGTATCATGGTCATCGAAATGGTCGCGGTGAGCCGCCATTTTTCAACGAGCCACCACTCCATGCGATGAGAAAAATTCGAGATATGGCACCTCCGAAATTGAAAAATACACACAAAGTAAATAAAATAAAACACAAAATTCTAAATCTCTTTTAAAGGTTTCAGGACGACTTCAAGGTTTCCTTGAAAGACTTTTAGTTCGTGATCCTGGTCAAAGAGCTACAGCAGCTGAACTTCTTCAACATCCATTCCTAAGACAAGCTGGCCCTCCTTCCATTCTTGTTCCCATAATGAGAGCCTCGGCTCACACAAATTGCTAATGTAAGTATTAAAAAAATCTTTTAAAGAAAATCCCCAAAACTTCATTTTTAGCTCAAATCGTGGGCATGTCCAGAAGATAGAAAATTTTAGTTTCTCACAAAAATATCAGCGTAGCTTTAATTTTAACCATATAACCTCTGAAAGCAATATCAAATTTTTAAAAAAGGTGGCCTTAAGGACGTAATTTATATTATTTTATTTATTTATGTTTTATTTTATGAATTTTTTTTAGCTTAAAACATTCCCGGCCGTTTGTACTGTGCCAAAAACTGCATTGTTATTTATTTTATTTTTGTTATTTAATCTCAGGCCATTTCAGGCAAAGTTTTTTTGGAATCTCGAGGTTGATTAATCTCTTAGGCCACAAAATGCACCCCTTTTTAGATTTTTTGTTTTTCCCCCCTCAGAAGTGCCTAATTCACAGTATTTTTAGATTTATAGATATTTTATTGAGGCTTTTATTATATTTTAATGAGTAATCTCAAAAAATAGTTTTGTAGTGATTTAAAGGATTTGAGATCCACAATCACAGCTTCCATCGTAATTTTTTTTTTGTGATTCCATTTTTTGTTTAATGAACCAAATAGTATTTAATTAAGTATTTATAATCCACATCACTTTTTGTTAATACGCTTTATTTTAATACATGTTTGTTATAACAAAAAAACAATATTGTATATAATCCGGATTAAGTACTTATTCAAGTTATGTTTTCTTTTATATATCATTCCGTTATCTATTTTTTTATCAAATTTTTGTTTGTTGAAAACATAGTGATTAAATCACGGAAAATAAAACTGACTTGATGAATGTAGGTATACTAAAAATTTATTAAAAAGTATTTTTAAAATTTTTTCGTTTCTTATTGCTCCAAAATGTAGCTGCCCCCCCCCCCAATTGTGGATGTTTCTGGGCTGGAAAAATAAATAAAAAGCGCCAAAAAAAGTTTGAAAATAAGGCCAGAAGGTATTTTCATGGACAAGAACCTGAGAAAACTGCTTAAAAACAAGATATAGAAGAAAGTACTGGTTTGAAGAGCTTCCAACGAAAACTTCCTTAAAGAAGTAACAATATAGGAGGGGGAAGTACAACGGAGGGGAAGTATAAGGGAACGAAAGTATAAGGGAGGGGGAGTTTTTTGTTTTTTTTTCAAAACATTTTCAAGTTTTTTTTTTTGAAAAATTTTAAGTTTTTTTTTGAAAAATTTTTTTTTTTTTTTTTTTTTTTTTTTTTTTTTTTTTTTTTTTTTTTTTTTTTTTTTTTTCAAAAATTTTCGGGTTTTTTTTTTTTTTTTAAATTTTTTTCTTTTTTTTTTTCGAAGTGTGAAGGTAGAAATAATGGGACTCTTTGGCCTACGGATGTGCCTCACGTAATGCGTAAAAGTTGAAATTTCCCTACTAAAAAAATAATAATTAAAAAGTGGCAATTTTTTCCCAAAAATTTGTAAAAAAGATAAGGGTAATTTGGTGAAAATCGGACCAACGGTTCGGCCGCAGCGAATTTTTAAAATTTCAAACAGACATATCTCATTTTTTCAAAATTCAAAAATCGCCCTCGTTATTGTTCACCGTAAAGAAATTTGTGTGAAAATCGGTTGAAAACTGTGGCCGTAAAGTGTTCCAGAAAAAAAATGCTGGACAGACTGGAAGACCCCCCCCCCCCCAAACCCATGGGTATTACAATAACTTCTTAAAAATTAACCCAAAAATATATTTTTTATTTTTTGAACCAGAAAATTCTAAATATCACAACATTGAGCAAAAAAATGAGTATAAAAAAATTAAGCGTAGCGAATGTGTTTCCAGATTGGTTTTCTTTTTTCTGAAAAACTTTTAAGGCCTTCTATCCCATCTGAGTATTTCATCGCTTGATCCATTTCTTCCGCCCCTTCCCTAAAAGAAGAAGCCAATACGTAAATCTAAGAAAAGAACATACTCGTATGCTTGAGAAAGACCCATTTCCATTTGTTTGTAAAAGAAGGATTTTCCATTTTGTACAACAACTCTGCTTAAACATTTTATATCAGTGACGACGTCTTCCAGTTCTTTTTCTAGAGAAGTTTTTCATTATTTTAAACAAATTATAAAAATAAAACTGACCAAGTTCTCCTTCATTGGCGACAAGAGAGACTAGACCACTTTTCAAAGCTTGATCGGCGTTAATGACTCTCCCGTGAATAGCATATAAGAGGCTAATTTCCTAGGAACTGCTCGGACTAACGGTATGCCAGGTGTGCTGCAAAAAACGCCAACTTTTGCTCTGAAGAATAATAAGTTATCTTGCCACAAAAAAAAAGGGTTACCCAGGAGTGCAAAATTTTGCTTTACAAGATGCGACAGCGATATCCGACTGTGCCACAAGCTGGCAACCAGCGGCAGCAGCTAAACCGTCTACCGCGGTAATCACAGGTACGGGCATTTGACCATTTTCATCATAAGTTCGCCAAATTTGTAAAAAACCTGCCTTCCTTCGCTGTCAGCCTGAAATGCTTTTAATATTATACATGGCACAGATAATTTTAATTACGATTTCTTTTAAATTGTGCCCAGCTGAAATATCGAAGATGATGATGAAATAACGATACAGCGAAGGCTAGTTTCGTTGACGCCCATCGATAAATGACGGTTCAGCGCTGCTACCATGGACAACGAAAGAGAATTCCTGTTGATTTGTTTGATTTAGTTTGAGCCAGACTTTTGTAAAATTATATAATATAAATGAACAATAGTTTTGAAAAAAATGTATTTTTACAAGGGAGGTTCTCCATGTAACTTTTCTTATACGGACAATACTTAATGATCCTGAAGTTAGTCATCGCAGGAGCCGTCATCCCATCCGTATTTCCATGGGAAACTTGGCGAGAAGATGCATAAAATGCTGCATGTCTTCTTTATCCTGAGCTGACGGTCGATCTGGATAGTAGGCAGCGATCGTATGAAGGAGTCCCCAACTCATATACCCAATTGACGACGGCTAACGGGCAATCGTCAAACCAACGGTGGTGCTTCATTTTTCGCGGGTAAAGGCATTTTTTCATTTTTCAATTCTTCATGTTCTTCACGGAGACGTACGTACCAGTATATTTACAGGGCGCATACTTATCCACCCGCAAAATGGCTTTTTAGCACATCACTCCCTTGAACATCAATATAACACCATTACAATAATAGTAAGGTGTTTTCTTAATTTTTATAATAATTTTATACATATTTTGCTGTCATATGGTTCACAGAAATTTTTTTTCAATTTGCACTTGTTTCCAAGGTCGTGTGATCGTTTTTATAGGTCTATTGGCTGAAAAAGACCCTCTCCCCAAGATTTTCTGCATCTTTCAGTCAAATGACAACAATTTTTGAGGTGTTTTCTTCTGCTTTACGAAAGAGGCACCATGCAGATTTTTTGAGGGCGCTTCAAACCTGTTTAATCAGTTTTTCAGGAGTTTTCCACAGTTTTATGAACAAATGATCGTTTTTATTGGTCTATAGACTGAGAAAGACCTTTTCCATAAGATTTTCTGTATCTTTCAGTCAAGAGACACCATTTTACCAGTTTTAAGGTGTTTTCTTCAGTTTTTCACAGAGAAACACCATTTATACCAAGTTTAAAGGTTTTCTTCAGTTTTCAGTAGAGAGAAACACCATTTCTACCAAGTTCAAAGGTGTTTTTTCAGTTTTTAGCAGAGAAACACCATTTATACCAAGTTTAAAGGTGTTTTCTTCAGTTTTTCAGCAGAGAAACACATTTATACCAAGTTCAAAGGTGTTTTCAGTTTTTCAGCAGAGAAACACCATTTATACCAAGTTTAAAGGTGTTTTCTTCAGTTTTTTCAGAGAGAAACCCATTTATACCAAGTTTAAGGCGTTTTCTTCAGTTTTTCAGCAGAGAAACACCATTTATACCAAGTTTAAAGGTGTTTTCTTCAGTTTTTCAGCAGAGAAACACCATTTATACCAAGTTTAAAGGTGTTTTCTTCAGTTTTCAGCAGAGAAACATCATTTCTACCAAGTTTAAAGGTGTTTTCTTCAGTTTTCAGCAGAGAAACACCATTTACCAAGTTTAAAGGTTTTCTTCAGTTTTTCAGCAGAGAAACACATTATACCAAGTTTAAAGGTGTTTTCTTCAGTTTTTCAGCAGAGAACACCATTTATACCAAGTTTAAAGGTGTTTTCTTCAGTTTTTCAGCCAGAGAAACCCATTTATACCAAGTTTAAAGGTTTTTCAGCAGAGAGAAACCATTTCTACCAAGTTTAAAGGTGTTTTCTTCAGTTTTTCAGCAGAGAAACACCATTTCTACCAAGTTTAAGGTGTTTCTTCAGTTTTCAACAGAGAAACACCATTTTCAGCGTTTTTCCTCGGCTATGGATTAGAACCACTGATTTGCATTTTCCAAAATAGTTCTGCAGGTGATCAAGGACCCCCCCCCCCAATTTAATTATGATAATAAAATCATTCAAACCTAGTTTTTTCATCATCATATAACGATCCTTCGAACCCCATCGACTTCTTCGACTCGGACCAAATCGCTTTCAGATTGCATCGACCTCCTAAAAACCCTAATAGGCATCATCTGAAAAAAATCGAATTTCATAAAATCCGATCAAACCAACAACTTACGGGCCCAAAACGAGCAAATTTAATAGAAAACATTTGAAAAAGATTCTTATCGAGTTGACAGATTTTGATAACAGTTGATAACACGTGCGACTAAATTTCCCTGCCAATCAGTGAATATGATATGAGTCAGAGACTCATATGATTTGATATAATAATTTAATAAATATTAATAATAAAAGATGACGAAGACACCTTCTGACCTATGACTTCAGAGCCAAGGTCTAACTTGCTGATGTAACAACTAGAAAGGTAATAAATGCCACATAGTCCGGCGGATTACTGTGTCAAAAATAAATTGTTTATCCACAATGAATCTGTTTCTGAATATGAAAGGAGTTAAAGTAATGATCACTTATTAAATTATTTTTTAAACTTTTATTTTGTAGATTTGACTGAAATGCTATCTGAAAAAAGAGTTCAGATGCTTAAAGTGACCAGCTTGGTCACTTTGACGCTTCAAAATGCCGTTCTTGGGTTGAGCATGAGATATGCGAGGACGAGGATTGGTCCAATGTTCCTATCATCGACTGCTGTACTTATGTCTGAAATAGTTAAGCTTCTTACCTGCCTTTTCCTCGTTTTTAAAGAAAACGGTTATTGTATGAGAAAATGGTCTTCGTCGCTGTACACACCGTTTTAAGCCAGCCGATGGACACTTTAAAAGTTGCTGTGCCAGTTTTGTTTATATTGTACAGAATAATCTTTTGTATGTTTCCGCATCTCATTTGGATGCTGCTACTTATCAAGTGACTTATCAGTTAAAAATTTTAACGACTGCACTTTTCGCGGTTTTTATTGAAAAAAACGTTGTTTCCGAAGCAATGGTGTGCGCTGGTTGTTCTAGTGGTTGGTGTCGCTCTTGTTCAGCTTTCTGGATCTGAAGGAAAATCTCATCGAGAAGGACAAAATAGAGTGATCGGCTTTGCAGCAGCGCTTGGCGCCTGTGTTCTTTCAGGTTTGCCGGAATATATTTTGAGATGATTCTTAAAGGGTCGAATGAAGTCTCAATTTGGATGAGAAACGTCCAGCTTTCTCTTCTTTCACTTCCGTTCGGTTTTCTCACATGCGTCACCTCCGACTATGAAGCAGTTTCATCAAAAGGGTGGTTTTACGGATACGACTTTTTTTGGTACCTTGTCGTCCTTCAAGCAGGAGGAGGCCTATAGTCGCCATCGTGTCAAATACGCCGACAACATACTTAAAGGTTTCGCCACTTCTTTAGCCATCGTCATAAGTTGTCTATGTTCCATGTATTTTTCCAATTTCAACTTACTTTATGTTCGTTCTTGGAGCTTTATTTGTTATAATATCCGTATTTTTATACAGTCAAGTACCTTCTAAACCATTTCCCTCTCAAACCAGAGTCAAAACTGAAAGTGTTTAATTTTTCTCTGTTCCCTGACTGTGCAATAACCTACTTTTAAATTTAAATTTTCCTGAATTTTTTTGAAAATGTAAACCTACTGGTATAGGTTTGTGTTCTATAGTAATGTTAAGTTTTTTCTTGTTAGAAAAAATATTTACGATCAATTTATAGTATTTTTTTTTATAAAAATTTAATAAATTATATTATTTTATTTTAATTTCATTCTTGTTTATTTTAGGGGTAAAAAAACTTTATCAGCGAGAAGTTGATGAATTACCCGTCTATTATGATTGATGATTAGGAGTTATGACCATTCACATTACCACCAAATTGAAAGAAAAAAAAAAAAAAAAAAAAATACTGGTTTGAAGAGCTTCCAACGAAAACTTCCTTAAAGAGAAGTATCTATAGGAGGGGGAAGTATAACGGAGGGGACGTAAAACGTAGGGGAAAGTATATGGGAGGGGAAGTATAACGGAGTGGGAAGTATATGGGAGGGGAAGTATAACGGAGTGGGAAGTATGGTAGGGGAAGTATACGGAGTGGGAAGTATAAGTGAGGGGTAGTATAACAGAGGGGGAAGTAAGGGAACAAAAGTACATATTTTTAATTTTTTCAAACAATTTTTTTTTTTTTTTTTTTTTTTTTTTTTTTTTTTTTGAAAAATTTTCTTCTCTAGTGGGGGATGTATGAATTCTACTAAAAAAAATAAAATAAAAAGTGGCAAATATTCTTAAAAAATCTAATTGGTGAAAATCGGATGAAAACTGTGGCCGTAAAGTGTTCCGGAAAAAAATGCTACGGACGGCCGGCCGGGAACACACAAAGTTGAGATCGGTGTAGATCCATATTCGAATTTATCCTTCGGGGTCTGGAAGACCCTTCTCCAAAAACCCGACGTGGAGGGTACATAACTTCTTTAAGGAAGTTAAAAGTGCTAATCAAAAAAATGACTAAGTTAAAGTTGCTTAAAATTGAGCGTAGAATCGATAAAAAGCATAAAAACATAGGGTACCTATTCAAAATAACGAAGTTACCGCTCTCTGCGCCACCCTGTACAGCAAAATCAAAATCTAACAAATGGAGTCGATTCCTTGTCCAAAAATAAGGGGGGTTTACATTTAACTTTTTTTCTAGGACTAAATGCTTTGCTGTCAAGTTGCTGCATTCTAGTCAGGACTGTATGGACTGAAAGATTTTCTCTCCTTTTTTTTTTTTCTCTCTTCTACGAGATTTTATTTCCAGAAAGTAAACGACTATAAATTTTGAAGAGGCAGTGAATTTGTTAAACAACCCATGAACCGTCTAATTACAAGTTTAAGGGAAGATTGATTGTCCTAATGTATCATGGGTGGCATAAATATCCGGATGCAGGTGACGCATGGCGAGGATTTCTACCATCACCCTCCGTTTTAACGCATTGATTGCCCATAAAAAAAAATTGTCTCTACAGCTAATTAGAAATTACCCTCAATGCAGTTTTTCGAAAAATTGCCGTTCTGCTATTTTCGTACGTAAATTAGAGGAAGATTCGGAGCTATTTTTCCCGCTCTAACCTTTTTCTGTCTCTTCCTGAACTTTTCTATCATGATTGGTCAGTTTCACTTTTTTAGGGGGAAAACAAGTTCAAACAAATTTAAGCCCTAACCTAAATACTTTGCAAATTAAGAATGTTCGTTATTGCAGTCTAACATCACATTTTGTCTTATTTAGTTATTAAATTGTCAGAATATTTACCTAATTAATACGATATTTATGTGGATTAGGTAATATGGTGGAAGGTCAGACGACAATGAATTTAAGCGAAAAATAGACGCGCAAGGATTTTTTTTAGCTTCAAGAATGTTTTGATTGGATGGGGAAAAATAGACGAGACCACTCCTACTTTCTGAACCCCCTCAAATTAAGAAAAACCCTTAGGTAGAGTCATCAGGCAGTGGGTTCAACCTGGGATGAACGCTCAGCATTGCAGTACGTATCTGTAATTTTTTCTGAATTCAAAAATATGAAATCACTTTTTTATAAATGGGTCTTTTTCGACCTATGATTTTGTTTTCCTCCCTTAAATTACTATTTCGTGGTTGCGCAAAAATATCCGTTTTTCCTATACGGCTTAGCATTTTAAGCCACCTCTCTATATACGGAAAATATGGACACTTGTCACAGTATGATTGTCAATATACTAGGTGTACAAAATAAAACTCGGCTAAAATCTACAAAATTCAAATTTACCCTGTGGCTGAGTTTCATTTTGTACACCTAATAAATAAAAATTGTAAGAAATTTAATTCTCTATAAATTTGTACTTAATTATTTTTCTAGGATGCACCATTTTCGGAAAATAATTTTTTTAAAATAAATTTATCTTGAAAACAGTGCGTCCTAGAGAAAAAATGATAGAATAAAAATTAAGAGAATTAAATTTCCAACAGATTTTATTTAGTGCATTTTTCAATATCTGTGACGGTTTACGATTTACAAGCCTTTAAAAATTAACCTTCTTAATGGTTATACTTCAAACCTTTACACGGAGAAGGTCAACTTTTGATGGACGCCTAAAATGTTTAAAATTTTGAAAAAATGAACTACTAGGTGTACTGAAACTCGGCTAAAATCTACAAAATTCAAATTTACCCTGTGGCCGAGTTTCATTTTGTACACCTAATATGATAAAAAGTTCCCAAAGAGATGTTATTGGATTATCCTCAATGTCCGGTTTGTGAATATTGATTGATGACCTTTTCAATCATGAAGTTGCGTCCGTTGCTCTTTTTTTCCGGAAAAAAATTGTCGCAAACGCAATTTCATTCCCATTTTAACTAAGTTCAAAACTGATTAAAGTGGAGGACATCTACTTGTCTAAAGTTTTGCTAATTTTTCTTCAGGTTGGAATTACAGGTAGTATCAAAAGAAAAGATACTCTCTATAGATGATTTTAGGACATTGGTCTTCCAGGATCAAAAATCGTCCATCCTAGCGTTCGTCCTAGCTAATCCTAAAACCTGCCTTTTCGTCAGATTTTCACTAAGACATACCCAGCGCTGCAGTGTCTAATTTAATAACAAATGATAACCTTGGGTAGGTAACTTATGCGTCATTTGACAGGAAAATTTCTGGTTTGAAAAAGGAGCAATCCGGTGACCATATGTCACTTGATTGATGATTTTACAAATAGCCTTCCACCCTTCACGGGAGGGATTGATGGCCGCACAGAAAATGTCACAGTCAAAACAGACATCGTCTTTCCTCAAACTCGACTTATTTTTATTTTAAACCGATGCGAAAGTTTTCTTGGAAGAAAAAAGATAATGAATCAATTGGAAGAAAGCAAACAAATTGAGTTATTACCAGTAATAGTAACTCTTCCCGGTTGACATGTTTTCCCTTCTGGGATTCTGTTGTGGGTCAAAGAATCGGTGTTTTAAGTAAACAAAAAGGCCCCATGAGCCCCTCGTAAATCCACTTCTTGGCAACTTGTATAAATATGCAGCCGTTGAAAGGTTTACTGCTTTTCAACTGCGAGCTCCACAAAATGGATTCCAAAATGCTGAGATTTCAAAGATATCTAATAAAAAGTTTTATAAGGCGTTTCAGGATGGGTACGAGAAATTCAAGAGAATTCGAAAGCTGCACAATGGGAAAATTACGGCGTCGCTAACAACGCGTGAATTGTGGAGAGAATTTAATAATTTGGGAACCGAAATGATAGTTACAAAATCAGGAAGGTAAAACTTTCGTATTATTAGAAGAAAGAAAATTTTTGCGGTCATTATTGCAGAAAATGTTTCCAACTTTTCAAGTGCGTCTGGCCGGTTTGGAACCTGATCAAAGCTACGTTTTGATGGTCGATTTTGTCCCGCTTGATGATAAACGATATCGATTTATTCCATAGGTAAAAGTAGTTTTTGCTTATGGATTTTAAAAGTATTTTAGTTCAAGTTGGTTGTTGTGGAAAAGCGGATCCGGTGAGCCCACCTCGAGTTTACGTCCATCCTGAATCACCAGCGACGGGATCCCATTGGTCAAGACAGGTTATATCATTCGACAAGCTCAAACTCACCAATAACCAAATGGACGACAACGGCCACGTACGTAAAAACTACCGGTTTAATTTTGTACTAAAATTATTTAGATCATTCTCAATTCGATGCATCGCTATCAGCCAAGATTACACGTCCTTCTAAACCAAGAGGGGACTCCTTTTAGAACTTTTATATTTCCAGAAACAGAATTTACGGCTGTAACGGCCTATCAAAATCAGAGAGTAAAACGCATTGAAAAAATTTAAGGTTTTTAAAAATTATTTTTAGATTACTCAATTAAAAATCGCCAGTAACCCGTTTGCAAAAGGCTTCAGAGAAAGCGACCAAGACGTTTATTAATAATAATAAAAAATATTCACTTTGATAATTTTTCAAAAGGAAATTTGACAATAATGAGTGTAAAAATAATAAATAAAAATGTATCGTATAATATTAAAAACTTCCTGTAACTTTATTTTATCCTAAAAGTGTCAGATTTTCACAAAAACTTTTTTTGTCAACTCAAGGTAGAAATAATGGGCTTTTTACCAAGGATGTCCCTCTCGTATGGGGTGAAAATATGAAATTTCTCGCATTATAAATTTTTTACACCGAAAATTTGTGAAAAATATATGGAGTATTTGGTAAAAATCTATACCAGCACATTAATGACAAACATGTTTACTCATAGAAAAATGGGGAAACCTAAAAACCCGCGTAAATGACGACTTTGCCTTGGGCGTCCTTAGCAACCGAAGCCATGCTTAGCAACGAGCATCCTTTTGTGATGATAACCTTACTTTTGGATAGCAGAAATGAGTTACTAAATACTTGTGTAGCACGAATGCTTTTCGCGGTCAAGCCCATAAATCTGAAACTTAGCCATTTTCATTTAAAATCCAGCACTTATGAAGGCTAGAAAATTACAAATTTTAGCCTCTAAACGTAAGTATTTTCTTCTTAATACGATTTTGGGTAAAAGCGCGGGATGTCTCGCTCAACTCAACTTAAATTTTTCAGTTTCGTGGTCGTGGAACAAAAAATATCAAGCCCTTATCCCGGCGGCGAACTCCCTCAACACAAAAAAGTAATGCCAATTCATTTTCTGTTTTGAGACAAAAATGTATTTTAAATTATATTTTTTTTAGAGGGTTCTTCGTTAGAAAAATTGAAGAGAGAGAAGAAGGGAAGCTCTCAAAAAAAGTATGTTTAAATTCAATATAATTAATAAAAATCCTAATTTTACTCTAAAACTAACATTTAAGTTTCAATGTATTAAGATTGTCTCACCTAAAGAAACGAATTGGTTTTAAAGATAATTTGTGTTTGCTTTTAGAAAAAATAAGAGAAGAGCCAAAAAATCAAGAGAATCGGCCCAAAAATGGCTATAAAACTTCTGGAAGTAAGAGCCAAGGAGCCAAGAAAGTGGCGGCCCAATGGCCTACCTAAATCCTGCGTAAACCAAAAAGTGACAAGATCAACTTCCTCATTGACTGCCCAAAAAAATCGACCAATGAGCTTCCCCTTCTCAAAGTGATTGGTTATAAAGTAGTTGGAGCTATTGGTAAACTTTTCTTTTTAAAATAAAAGATAAAAAACAATTTTTTTAGACGATGTGGACAAAAATGTTGTCCATGAAAAAATTAAGCATGTGTATTATCCTAAGCCTGCGGTAAAAAGAAAAGAGTCAGTCGACTCAGAGACAGAATATCTTTCGATTCTGACGATGGTAAGGCTGACAAATTTTTGTTTTAAATTTTTAAATTTAAAATTTCAGAATCTGACAGACTACCAAAATTCACTAGGTCTCCGAGCCCTGAGAGGCGGCCGATTTGTTCTTTTTTGCGAAAAGGCCCTCTTGTTGATAAACCACTCATCAATAATCGGTGAAATAAAAATCAATTTAAAAGTTTATAATAAATTTTTTAGGGGCTTTTTTGTTGTTAAAATGGACGAATGGTGAAAACTCCTGAATCTCTATCCCTTATCGGTAATTTTTTTTCCAAATTTTTGTGTTTCTAATTTTTTTTTAGACCTGTGAGTCAAGATTCTGAGGAAACTCCAAAAGATATTAAGCCACCTCGCAAGAAATTAGAGCTTCCCCGTAAGATGAGAAAATAAATAAAATGAGTTTGTTTTTTTTTTTTAGTCTGGATGAGTTACCGACTGAATTTACGATAGTAATGGGAAACTTATTTTAAACATAGGAAGCCAAATGTGGCTGGCCTCATGCTTCTTGAAGCCGGCTTGATATCTTTCCCCCAACCCGAAAGGAACAATATGGCCGATCGATTTTCCTGCTCTTCGCGATAAAAGGCTTCTGGAAGCGATGGAAACTTTAAAATTTACCGACTGATGTCTTCTATTTATTTAAGATTTTGTACATTTTGTAATTTATTAAAATATAAGTTTATTTGTAAATATGCCCTTTTTTTTGACCGATGATTAAGTCATGAGAAATATCAAATTTTAAGTTCATATGTTGTCAAAATTTTAAATTTATTGGTAGGTAAGGTCGTTATTTTTATGTAGATGTTATTCAGTTTTTATTGTTTTCTTGGATTAATTTGTCAAATATTTTGAAGGTGTTGTGCCTTCGCAGCACTTCAGTCTGGCTCCTTACGGTCAGGTGCGTCTGACCTGAAATTTGATCAAGTGGAAATAAAAACTTCAGGTTTGTTATTAACATGTCGAAAAACTCGAACTTATGAATTCCAGCAAAATTTCTTTTCCAAAGAAGTCAGCGTGTCCGGAAGGGGCAGCGGAAACGACGCAGGATGATAAAAATTTGAAATCGTCAAGTCGCTCAAGCTTCATGAAAAACTTCGTCGCTCCACTACGACACCAAAA
This sequence comes from Orius insidiosus, assembly GCA_014119065.1. Lineage (NCBI taxonomy): Eukaryota > Metazoa > Arthropoda > Insecta > Hemiptera > Anthocoridae > Orius > Orius insidiosus. The sequence goes on along the minus strand of JACGAQ010001057.1, from coordinate 6,409 downwards.
AACCGACCGGGGACGGCTCCGATCAGAGATGCTTGATGATGAAAGACCAAGAAGGAAACTCCGGTATGATCACCAACGATAACTATACCACTTATTACCCCATTTTAGATAAACTCAATAATGCCAACTTAGACCCAGATGGTAAGTAAGCTTTTTGAATTCTCAGGGATTCCAAATTTCTCAGGATTCGAATCAGACGGTTTTAGTAATAAAAGGCATATTTAAAATTTTACGCACCTTGTGTAAGATGAAAGAAAAGCTCCCCGGACTTGTTAGTACAGGTCTGTCATGGAGGGTGGGGATGAATACAATATTCCCGCTCTTTTTTTCATGATGCCAAAACATTTAGTGGTAATAATTTACCAATAAATCATTGGTTTTGAACTTTTATTGTTTTGTATTTGTTTCGTGTTTAATTATAATTAGGGTTTTTTTATGTCATCTACAATATTTAGAAGGCAGTGCAATGTTCAGTCTTTGATATCGTACAGTGTGTTGGTGAATTTCTGCAACGGAAAAGGGGCTTTCAAGGTTCTTTGTTGAGGAAAGGAGAGTTTCAAGAAACGTTTAAAAATATGGGCCAAAGACTCTGAACTTCCTTCTATAGCTATTGTAGGTGACATCAAAAAACGCCAATTCTTAATTATTTATAATTAATACGAAAAATATTTAAAAAACTTTAATTCGTTCAAAACCATTGATATGGGTAAATTATTATTTATTACCATTAAATTTTTTGGCATCATGTAAAAAGAGCGGGAATCCCCACTCTCCAGTCCCTCCACCACAGACCTGTAAAAACATGTTCGGGAAGCTTTTCCTCTAACTTTACACAAGGTACGTAAAATTTTAATTATCTCTTTTATTACTAAAAACTGTCTGATTCGAATTCTAATCTATGCTCCGTATTTATAAACCTTTAGAGCCCCTTTTCTCAAGGTTTCCTTGATAATCCATCCTTGACGGTATTTTTGTGAACCTTCCTGGAAGTGATCTGTTCTTTTAAATAAAAGGGATTTGATTTCCCTTTATTAAGGTGGTTATTGAGGAGTCCTAAGGTGGAGGCTTAAGGAATCCTTGAGGAAGGGCTCTTCATCGATTTTCACTTAAATTTAAGTAAGGAACGGAAAATGGTTGTTCAAGGTATCCTTTTTGATAAGGAAAGGAGAGTAATGTGTTGTTTGCAAATACGGCCTAAGTTCTAACCCAAGAGTCAGTGGATCTTAATTTTAAAAACCCCAAAATTTACTTGGCAAATAAACAGTCTAAAGTCTCTTTAAACCTAAAAACTACTGAATTGCCATCATAAACTAAATATACCTAAATTAAAAATAAGGTTTTCACCTTAAATTGGAAAAAATCCATGAAAAACCGTTAAAATTACTAGAAAACTAAATTTTTGAATTTGAGCGCCAAAAATTTATAGGTTAACTTCCTTATCCTTTCATTTTTGAAGATATTGATATAGAAATTAGTTTGATGTATTTAAAAGTTTTCTTTGTGAATGCGATTTTGATAGAAATATGAAATAAATAATGAAAGTAGTGTACTTTTTGAGATTTAGATGGCATTGGATAGGACGTAAAAAAAAGGAGAAGTCGGTGAAATCCCTCGACTGACGTCACGCTCGTCCGAACTCGTCCTGTGCTCCCATTGGCCACGATCTTGCCCGAACAGGTCAATGTCTGAAGTTCGGAAATTTAGTTCGCCGAGTCGAGTTGAAAAATGGGTGGTTTTTAAACTGTGTGGTGAAAAAAAAGAAGTTCCGGAGGAAATTTTTTTTCTCCTTTTTTTTTTCTTTTTAGTTGGAATTTAAGTTTTTCCGTCCCTCATTTCTGCAAGGCGATTTCTTTTAAGGAGACAGAGAAACACGAGATGCCCGAGTGAGGGCCGGACGTGAACGACGACCCGCCTCCCCTTTCTCGAAAATTGAATGGATGTGAAACCCGTCTTTCATCCGGAACAAAGATTTTACGTAAATCGGCGACTCCTATTTTAGAAAAACTCTACCATTTTTTTAAATTATTTTTTTTTATCCGTCACGTGTGCTGTGCCTGTGTTGTGTCTTCACCTACGGACTATTAATTTAAACCAATTTTAACTTATTATGTGAAAAATCCTATGACGTGGACGTATTTGGACGATCTACGATAGCAGAAATGAGTGGACGTCCTAGGACTACGTCCTTCGCAGAGGGTAACAAGCAACCTTCTATTCCACCATTAGGGGCATGAAAATAAGTAGTAAGTGCAGTTACTCAAAAGAATATAAAAAAAAAAAGTTTTTCTCGATCTTAAGTTTTCTCAGAAAAACCAATTTTTCTTTCTAAATTTCAGATTCTTCGTTTTCTCCTTGGTTTCCCCCGCTCTTATTGACGCAACGAATCGATTCCTTTATAAAACACCTCTTTTTTTAGAATGCATGTCGAGCATGATAATTCTATTAACGTAACTTTTATAAAAGAAAAATAACCCCTTTGGATAAAAACCTAAAATCTTGGAAGAGTTCGTCCATTATTTTAACCTACCTCTACGCATCGATTTTAGCCTAATTCATTTTTTCCCCCTTTCGTCAAGACTTTTCTTTTAGGTAGATCTTTTAAAAATTTGTTTACGCAGTTGTTTAACTTATATCTTTCTATTGTTTCATACAAAAGAGTTTAACTTTTTTTTTTCATCTCTTTTTGTTTTATTGCGTCGCATTTCTGACGCTCAAGATAATTTTTTTCTATCGCCTATTCGTATTTACTAATTTCTATCTAAAATGTTTCAGAATATCCCTTGGTTTTCTTAAATTTTGAATTAAAGATTACAATTCCTTCAACTATCTTTCTTGAAAGGCTAAATTGTTTAAAAAATTTAAAAAACGCTAATTTTGCCTTTTGTGGGTGGTTATTTTATTTCTTTTCATATGAGCCATCCAGGTTGGCTTATCTTAATCCGTTTAGGAGTTTTGATTTTTTATCCCTGAAAACGTCAATATCTCGACTTTCTTCAATATTTTTGACTTTTGAAACCTTCCTATTTATTCCCATTAATTTTTTCTTTAACCTTACTTAGGTCCTGTTGGTTTATTGTCCGTTTTAGTCTTATCCGTTTAGGAGTTTTGATTTTTTTTCTCCCCTGAAACGTCAAATCTCTGACTTTCTTCAATATTTTGACTTTTTGAAACCTTCCTTTTTTCCCCATAATTTTTCTATTAACCTTTTAGGTCCTGTTGGTTTATTGTCCGTCTTAGTCTGATCCGTTTAGGAGTTTTGATTTTTTTTTCTCAATCGTTACCCAAAAAAAGCCTTCAATATCCTGACTTTATTATTTGACAGTCGAGTTGTGATTTTTTTCCCCAAACCACGGTTTCCCTAAAATCAGTCAAAATTTTCGTTTTTAGATTTGGAGCGTTAAATTTACATATTTGATGCTTTTTTTTGCGACAAAAATTTAAAAAAATCCTAACGTGTTTTCTTTCTCCTCTTTTCGAAAAAAACGTAGTATTTGTCAAAAAATTACGAAAAAAAGGATTTTTCTCGCGTTCGTACAAAAATTATCTTAAGATCTTAGGATCCTGAGGATTTTCAAACTCAGTAAAAACTGCCTTCCAAGCCAATAGGAATCATTTTAATTTTCTCAATTACCCCCTTAAGTTAAAACCACGCATTTTTAAAATAATTGCAGAGTATCAAATTATATTACGTAATTTTTAAATAGTAAACTTAAGGAACGTTTTTACAAATAAAAATTGACCCTGGAAATGGAGTTTCTTCATCAGACTAACAGAGAGTGCGTAAATCGCAATTTTAGTGGGATAATAAAATCAACGCTTCTTTCCTTGAATATTAAACTACCTGTTTATCCTGAAAATCCTTTTTTTCCTGAGTGTAAAAGCGATTAAACATCCCCTGAGGCGATTTAACAGGCCGTTAGCACGTGTCGAGTTTGTCCTTCTTTGGCTTTAATTGCTTCAAATCCTATTTGTTGCAAGGAATTTAATCCTTTTATAAAGCGTAAATAAAACAAAGAAGTCCCATTTCCCACACATTTAATTTTTTCATTTATAAGAAGTGAAAAATTAATGTCAGTTTAATCGATAAAATTCTATTTCGGTTCGGGATTCGCTACTCGCAAGTCACGTGTTGATAAATTTCTTTGCTTTCGATAATATAATTATCTTAACATATTAGGTATTCGATAATAATTTCTAAAAAAACGTAAAATTTTACTTATTAATCGGTAGTTTCTATTGATTCCTCTTATTGATTGTGGGGAGGGGATGAAGAAGTTGAAAGTGCAGAATATCTAATAAAAACTTTCATTCCTTTTGATGCTGGAAATGATCCAGAAGACGGAAATTATTCGCCAGATTTGAAAGCAGCAGGTGGAAATTGCTTTTTTAAAAATCTTTCACCTAAAAGAAATGCGTGTTTTTACGGTTTCTTTATTTTTAACAGAAGTTATTGTGATACCCTCTACGTCGGCTTTTCATCTTTTTTTACATCAATTATCATTTAGTTGGGAGAAATTTCACACTTCCACCCGTTACGAGAGGGACATCCCTTGCGCAAAAAGCCCATTATTTTTACCTTGATACTAAATTCTGCGTTCTACGATATACTTCCCCTCCTTTATACTTCCCCTCCTTTATACTTTACCCTCGTTTATACTTCCCTCCTTTATATTAGGGTACAAAATGAAACTCGGCTACAGGGTACAGAATTTTGTAGATTTTAGCCGAGTTTCATTTTGTACACTAGTAGTTCATTTTTTCAAAATTTTGAACATTTTAGGCGTTAAAGTCCATCAAAAGTTGTCCTTCTCCGTGTAAGAAGGTTATGAAGTATAACCATAAGAAGGTGTATTTTTAAAGGCTTGTAAATCGTAAACCGTTACAGATATTGAAAAAATGCACTAAATAAAATCTGTTGGAAATTTAATTCTCTTTAATTTTTATTCTATTTTTTTCTAGGAAGCACTGTTTTCAAGATAAATTTATTAAAAAAAAAAATTATTTTCCGAAAATGGGTGCATCCTAGAAAAAAATAATTAAGTACAAATTTATAGAGAATTAAATTTCCTACAATTTTATTTATGTACAAAATGAAACTCAGCCACAGGGTAAATTTGAATTTTGTAGATTTTAGCCGAGTTTTTTTGTACACCTAATACCTTGATACTAAAATTCTGCGTTCTACGATACTTCCCCTCCTTTGTACTTTCCCCCTTTATACTTCCCTCGTTTATACTTCCCCTCCTTTATACTTCTCCTTCCTATATGTTCTTTCTCTTAAGGAAGTTTTCGTTGAAAGCTTTTCAAACTTAGTACTTAAAGAAGTACCCTCCAGTTTTTGGTTTAGGGTCTTTCAGACACCGTAGATTAAAGTTAGTTTTTATCATCAACCATGAGGTTGTCCGTGGTGCCGCCTGTCCGTCGCCAGTTTTTCAGAACCGCTATTTGCTTGTCAACAAATTATCACAGAATTTTTTTTCTTATCACAAAATAGCTCATCGAACTATGCATTTTAATTTTTGTCTTAAAATTAGCCTACGATGGACTCCCTCTCAAGAGATGCTAAGATTTAAGAGTATCAGATATTCCAGGTTGTTGATATTTTAAAATGCACTTAAATCATCGGTGTCCGAAATAGCTTTAATGTGTTAGTCCATGTATCAATTATTTTCGTCATCTGAGTCATCTATAGTTTTTTAGGCCGCCTGAGGCGAAAATTTAAAATAAAAAAAAAAATAAATCTCGATAAGCCAATCTTGTTTGTGATTACGTCCATTATTAGAAGAATGTGCAAACACAAAATTTCCCTCTAATGGGTTTGAATAACTTATTTTTTTTTTAATTTTCTGGATTGGGGCCAAAGGAATCTACGAAAGTAAAAAGAAAGGTTTAAATAGACGATTAAATGTAATTTAAGTTTTGAAAATGAAAAATTTCTGTTCACTTCTGCTAGCCATTCAAGGTTGTGTATTTTTATACTGAACTCATGCAAATTCCTCTAGATGGTGTTGGCTTGCCAATTTTCTGTACAAAAAAAAACCCTTTTTTTAATACGTTTCACACTCGTTCATCCGTGAAAAAAACGGGAGGGGCAAAGTTGCCTGCACTTCCGGTATTGATTTGCGGAGAGGCGCGGATCGTAAAATAGTAGAAAGTGGACGAATGTTCCGAAAAAAAGATTTTTACTAGTGGCCTATTTTATCATTTTATAGGTTTCCGTGTAGTCATTGTTCCAGGGTTTTATTAACCTCCGGCTTCCCCTCTTTTATGTACGAAACTGACGTCGTGGAAATCGAAGGGAGGTACGCCTCTTTTCATTCATGAAACTAGCGAAAAAGAGGACGAAAATCGATCTAGATTCAGGTCAAAGGTCTTTTTATCTGGCGGAAATCGCTTTTGGGCCTTTTCC
>JACGAQ010001056.1:0-73807 GCA_014119065.1 Orius insidiosus | reverse complement strand
TTATATCTTATTTCCTATAAATAAAAGAAAAAAAAAATTTCTCTGGCTAAATTGGGAGCTTCCCACAATTATCTTTGATGATGTCAAGGTGTCAACAGATAAGCAAGTATTACTAAAGACTTTTAGATTTTTTGCCTCATTTCTTTTAATCAGTTAACCATATTACACATGTCACTATATTTTTTTTTCTCCACTTCTCATAGCCGGAGGGCTTTGAACTTAAACATATGACTATCTTGGACTGGGCGTAGGATAAAAACAAATCTTCCATCTGGCCACCTTCACACGGGCAAAAAATACTTGTCATCAGTTATTAATATTCAGAAAATACGTCTCAATAATTTAGGTCGAACATGAGGGTTAACAATGTGGGTGAACAAGGTCCTCGGGAAATTCAACTTTGATATACTGAGACGGGAAGAGCACTCTGGGAAAGCTGTAAAGTGGGATGCGTGTAGAGGCCAGAAAGGGACAGATGTCGCGTGTCCCATAACTTTAGAGCCAGTCTGTATTCCGAGTTTAGTTTCCAACAAAATATAAAATGTCCAGACATTTGTGAGTTTTTGATTGCGAGAAGGGAAACTGATGGAAAGCAAACTCGTACGAGGACCCTCGTCTTCTTAATTTGATTGAGACTTGTTGTCCTCCGAAGAATCAACATTGAATCAGGTGGAAGCCTAAGGCGACTTTTCACTCGCCCCGGTTAACGTATAAACCCCTCTTTAAACAACCTTCAATCCATAAACCAACCGGGTGGAAACGAAGGGTGATTTTTAATTTCGCCTTTTCAAGACAGTCATTTCCTTATAAAAATTCTTGGTACATGAGAATTGTATCCAACAATTCTTTTGTGATCTGGATAGTACGGACAGACGGCACAACAGACAGCAACAAGGATCACTAATAAGTTTTCCTCTATGGAGTCGGAAAACCCCTTTGCAAGGTATCACAATAACGTCTTTTTGAGGAAGTTAAAACTCCATCAAAACCAGCGGAAGTTTCAAAATTCATTTTTGACCGAAAACTACATCTCATATCATTCACGGCGGAAAAAAATACTCATACTTTCATAACATTCATAGCATTTTCCGCCGAATCTTCGTAAAAGGATTACGCAGAAACTATTCATCGGATTTTCTTATATAATATATTTTTGGAAAGAGCTCGTCAAAGCCTACAAAATGGCTGACGGTTTTTTTGGAAAAAATGTTTTAGTCGAAAAAATAAATTTATATTTTCCAAAGGAAAACTTTTTCGGAAAAACTGCTCCCAAGACCGTATAGGCATTTCCATAATAAGGAGAACGAGCTTTTGTAAAAAATTTTCCGACGATTTTTAGTGCTCAAAATAGGAAAGTAATTTTAGGGGCGAAAGTGCTGCGATCTCTTGTTTTTGAAACAAAATGCTCGGGCTTTATGATAATCTTTATGTTTCTTTACAAATAATTTCTTTTTTAAAGAAAATTATACCATTTGACACCAGATAATAGCTTAATTTAATATCATATATTTCTTCCATGTTTTTAAATGTTTCATACGGCTACTCCTTCAATTTTTAAAACAATAATTACCGTTAAAATCGATTTTTTTTATTCAACATTTTAAAACCTTCTAGTGAAAGCAATTGCATAATTAACTGAATGAATAAATCAAATTTTTAATCTTGGATAAAAAAAATTTAAATTTTAGCGCTCAAGGTGTTTAAATTATTAATTTTCTTCTAATGTAGTCTTTTCGTCAAATAAAATATTTCTTTATTTATATAATCAAAAAATCCATTAAAAAAGCGAACCTGTTTAAATAATAATGCGTAACTTTTCTGCCCAAGCGAAAAAAAAAACTCTTTTTTTATTGAATTTTAATATCGAATTTTTTTTTCTTCTGAAATTTACAAGTTTGAAAGAAAACGTAAGTTGAAAACAGGTTGGAAAGGTTTTCTGTCAGTGAACAAGGCGACATTTTGAAATATTCAAAACCTGCCTGTCTTTTCTTGATTATTTTCCACGGAAGCCTGAGGCGTATCGCTCAAGAATTACTAAAACACGACGTCTTTACCCTTTTTAACAAAAAATAACGATTCAATTATTTAAAAAATAAAGAAAAATCAACGTTAAAGCCGTTAAAACTAATTGGAGTATTTTTTTATGCAAAAGCCATTTTTCTTTTATCTTTATAGTTTATCTTTAAGCACTGGTTATTTATGAGGGGTTTTTTCTAACCTTGTTTTTTTAGCATTTTTGCAAAAATGTTTGAAGTTGGAAAACACAAGCGGTTTGGCAGAAAAGCGGGCCCCTTTAAATTAGACGTTCCTGGAAGCTCCATTACACTAATAGAAAGGCGGAAGGTCTTTGCCAGTAGACCGTATATTGGCCCTAATCTTGAGCACATAAATAGGGAAAACCAGAAGGTGTTTTTTTCCCGAAAAAAGCCCCTTTTAAATTCTTTTCCGATACATTTTTTAAGTGCCTTAATCCAATATAATGTTGTAAAATATACAAACGTTTGCGCGTTAATCAGTCTAAAAGGGGTGCAGAAACGGTTTTGTATTAGGGTAATAAGAGGGGGTGCTGCGACTCACTCTAATCACGAGGTATTAGTGTTGTTTTGGATGAGGGGAAGAGTTTTTGGTGTGATCCTTTAACGAGTCTCCCTCCCTTTTGATAATTTCAAACAAAATCTGCTTGTACTCATATTTAAAAGACTTGGGGGGGAACTCCCAGACGTTGTAGACATTTAAAAGTTTTTGTAAAACCCTGTCCACAAAACCTTGTTGATGAAGAAACTTGGTATATCAGCTTCCCTTTAAATTTTTTCAAAGAAAGTTTTTGTCCCTCGAACTTCATCAAAGAAAAGTTATTGTGATACCCTCCACATTTCGGAGAAAGGTGGTGCTGGCCGTTAGTAGGGATGGGCGATATATATCGGTGAGCGATATATCGATATATTTGTGCCGATATATCGGTCTTTTGATATAATATATCGGAGGTTCCGATATATTAAATCGGATGTTTTTTGTGTTTTTTTAATACCTATGACCGTCCTTTTCACGTCAATTTGGGTTAAAAAAACACTACTTTATTTTGAATTTACATAAATGCATATTTTGAACGTTAGTGCATAAGTTATGCATGAACGCAAATTTTAAAAGATAGTCGCAAGCGGCATTTTTGAGCAAAAATCGCCCTTTTTTAAGGCATTTTGACCAAAACTCGCAATTTTTAAAGGCATTTATGACCAAAAATTCTCTTTTTAAGTCATATTTGACCAAAAATTGCATTTTTCAAGGCATTTTTTTTTACCAAAATCTCCTTTTTAAAGGAATTGTTGACCAAAAATCGCCTTTTTTTAAGGCATTTTTGTCCAAAAATCGCCCCCTTTTTTTTTTGCACGTTTGACCAAAAATTGCCTTTTTTTAAAAGGCATTTTTGACCAAAATTTCCTTTTTAAGGCATTTTTGACCAAAAATCGCCGTTTTCAAGGCATTTTTGACCAAAATCGCCGTTTTTAAGGCATTTTTGACCAAAATCTCCTTTTTAAGGCATTTTTGACCAAAAATCGCCTCTTTTTTAAGGCATTTTTGACCAAAAATCGCCTCTTTTTTAAGGCATTTTTGACCAAAAATCGCCTTTTTTAAGGCATTTTGACCAAAAATTCCCTTTTAAAGGCATGTTTGACCAAAAATTGCCTTTTTCAAGGTATTTTTGACCAAATTCCTTTATAAGGCATTTTTGACCAAAAATCGTCGTTTTTAAGGCATTTATGACCAAAAATTCCCTTTTTTTAAGGCACTTTTCACAGTTTTTGTCTAAGAAACAACCGTTTAACTGCATTTTCTGGTGTTTTTTTTACGGTGTTTTGGTCAAGAATAACTTTTTATGTAATTTTTCACCTAAAAACACCCATTTTACCGGATTTTTGGTTTTTTTTTTTTCGATATTTTCATCAAGGCTCCAGAGAATTTCTACTTTTTTTAGTTTTTTGGGCGAAAATCGTCGGAATTATTAGCGTTTGCAATATATGGCATATTTCGTCAATTTTTAGAGCATTAAAGTCCAATAATAATGAAGGCCGAGGTTTGGCTTGGCGGGACGGAACGCTTTTCTCCGATATATCGATATTTTTCTTCCGATATATCGATATATTTTTATATATCGCCCATCCCTAGCCGTAAGCTTGAAAATGTCAGTCCGAGCTTCACCAAATTTTCTGCAAATACTTCTCGTTTAAATAGACTCTTTTGTTTTTTTTAATTTTCCCCAATAGTAGGGAGCAATTCGGGCTGTTCACGCCCGTTTCGTTTGTCCTGGCCGGGCGAAGACAATTTTTTTCTCCCTGGTCACTTCATAAATTTTTTTTTCATTTATTCCAGGGTTGAAAAATAATAAAATTATGCTATTTTTGGGAAGTTCCCGTTGGGATGGCTCCAGAAAAATAGTTTTTCTTGGACACAATCAGGTTGCCTTTGGCTCAAAAATTTTTTCTTCCAGCGTTGCTTCTAGTTGAATAAATACGTAAAGTTAATTTCTTTTTGCGCAAACTTTCAATGTGTCATAGTGTTTAGTAACTTTCCGCTTTCCCAGTCAAAGGAATTAAATGTACCCTGACAGAGTAAATGCTTTTTAAAAAAATCTAATTCAAGATTCCCCGGAGATCCCCGTTTCCCCTCCGGCGGTCGCCACCCCTGGATAAACAACGGATTCAATTTATATGGAAACATAAAGTTCGGAAGCACTTTGAAGTTTTCTTCCATTGTCTCGGACTGTCCCCGATTCCGTCGTTAATGTAGTAAACGTGTTTTCCCTTAAAATTTGTTCGAATTTTTAGAGGTTATTACGTATATTTTGTGGAGACAATGAGATGGAGAATGGTCTCGGATCACGCCACGGTGACAGGAACGTCCCCTAATTGACTATTTTGTTTAAAATTGTGAGAAAGTAAAGGTTTCCGGTCTTTTTCTTTAGAGCGACGCCAATTTAAACATTCCTTTGATACAGTGATTGACACATGTTTTGCCTCCTCGTGTGGTCTCCGATATCCGAAATAGACACTTGAAAGGTCGGGGATAAGAAACCTTTTTCTCTCCACCCTAAAAGCGTACTATACGTCTAATTTTGTCTTTGTCTTTCGCCCTTTCCCGTTTTATCGAAGGGAAAAAGAAGGGTTAACAAATTTATAGCTTCTCTTTCGCCTTTCCAGAGGACTCCTCTTCCTTTTTTTTTCCTCTGTGCAATTAATCCCGGGGACCCCCTCCTCTAAAACGTGACTAGCAGCCGGATTGCGGAAAACCTTTTGTTTTTTTCCTTACTAGGAAACTTAGTTAATGATGAGTTTTACGGGGGTAGTCCGGTTTTTGTTCAAGATAAGAATTCACAATTTTCTTTCATTTCCGGTTGGTTTCACTCCGTTTAAATCCAATTATTACTGGTTTGAAGAGCTTCCAACGGAAACTTCCTTAAAGAGAAGTAAGAATATAGGAAGGGGAAGTATAACAGAGGGGGAAGTATAACAGAGGGGGAAGTATAACGGAGGGGGAAGTATAAGGGAACGAAAGTATAACGAAGGGAGGGAAAGAATAAGGAAGGGGGAAGTTTTTTTTTCCTAAAATTTTCCGGGTTTTCGGTAAAAAGGAGGGGGAAGTATAAGAGAGGGGAAGTATAAAGGAGGGTAAGAGTAACGGAGAGGGAAGTTTTTTGTTTTTTAATTTTCCGGGCTTTTTTCCAAAAAATGTCCGGGCTTTCCTTTTTTTTTTTTTTTTTCTCTGAAAAAAATTTTTTTTTGAAAAATTTTTTTTGAAAAGTTCTTGTTTTCGAAAAATTTTTTAGGGTCAAGGGAAAGTATAAGGGAGGGAAGTATAAGGAAGGGAAAAAGGGAGGGGAAGTATAAGGGAAGGGAAGTATAACAAAGGGGGAAGTTTTTTTTCCAAAAACAGACTTTTACAGGTTTTCTTTTTCCGAGTTTTTTTTGTTTTTCGAAAATTTTTTTAAGTTTTTTCTTTGTCTAAAAATTTTCTAAATTTTTTTCCAAAAATTTTCCGGGTTTTCTTTTCTAAATTTGCGTTTTTTTCCTGAAAAATTTTCTAAGTTCTTTTTTTTTTTCGAAATATTTTAAGTATCAAGGTAGAAATAATGGGCTCTTTGGCCTAGGGATGTGCCTCTCGTAATGGGTAGAAGTATGAAATTTCTCCCTACTAAAAACAAATTAATAATTAAAAAGTGGCAATTTTTTACACCAAAAATTCGTCAAAAATATAAGGAGTAATTGGTGAAAATTTGGTAAAAATCGGATTAAAGGTTCCGCCGCAGCGAATTTTTTAAAATTTCAAACAGACGTATCTCCGCCATTTTTTCGAAATTCACCGGCGAAATAAATTTTGGTGAAAATTTGGTGAAAATCGGATGAAAAATGTGGCCGTAAAGTGTTCTGGAAAAAAATGCGGCCGGCCGGCAACACAGACAAAGTTGAGATCGGTGTAGATCAATATTCGAATTTATCCTCCTGGGTCTGGAAGACCCTTCCCCAAAAACCGGAGGGTATCACAATAACTTCTTTAAGTAAGTTAATAAATCTAGCTTCCTTTGAGGCAGTTAGAACAATAAAAATCGTGACAATCGCATTGTTTTTTGTGTAGAAAAAAGAATTTTTCGGGGGAAAGGAAGACGCTATTACTGAAGAGGCTTGATAGTCGCGCTGAGACGTTCCATTCTCACGCGATCATCTCTTTCTATCTCTATTCTTCCCCTTTCGTTTTGCCTTCTTATCGCCCTCACATACCCAAGGCAACATCGACTTTCTTGTTTAGAAGTAGGAAAAGAAGAAAAACCGTGAGGGGAGTTAAACTCAAGTGGCCATTGTCGACAACGTTTTTCTCAGGGAAATTGGGAATCCTGAATCTACCTTTTTATTTTAAACGCAAAATTTTGACTTAAAAAAAATTTAAACTCTCATCAGCCAGTTTTAATTAAAAAAGGTTACACCTGAAAACGGTGGTTTTATCGTGATTTTTTACGGGTATTGCTAATGAAACATTTATTGGCAGCAGGGGGAAAGGCGGCAACTTTTTTTTTAAATGGCTTAGCGGAAAAAATTGAACTTTTTTTTAAACAACAATTTCGGGAGGATTTGAATCCAATTAGTATTTCCACGGCCAATAAAGACCTGGGATTGAATTCGGGTGGCAACTATTAAATGAAAAGCGGGGTATTAAAAATGGAGGGATTAACACGGTTTTGTATTTGTTTCCAAGTTTTAAAAAAACAAAATTGCTTTAGTCACCGTACAAAAATTACCCCAGAAGGTAGAAAACATTTACATATTTCAAATATTTTTAGGCCGGATAATGGTCCGACTGAGTCCATCGTAGGCTCTGCAAAAATTAACGGTTTTTTTATCCTTAAAACCGGAAAAATGCCCTCAAAATCAATGAAAAATTATTCTTCTGTAAACTCATTTTTGACCTAAAATTACTCAAGAAAGAAAAAATGCTAGTGAAAATTTACAAAATTTTAGATATTTTGGGCTTCTCAGGGGCGAATAATGGTCAAATTGAGTCCATCGTAGGCACTGTCAAAATATATGACTTTTTGGTCTTAAAAACTGGAAAAACGCCCTCAAAATCAGTGAAAAATTCTTCTTCTCTAAACTTCATTTTTGACCTAAAATTACTCAAGAAAGAAAAAATGCTAGTGAAAAATTAACAAAATTTTAGATATTTTTCGGCTTCTCAGGGACGAATAATGGTCAAATTGAGTCCATCGTAGGCACTGTCAAAATATATGACTTTTTCGTCTTACCAATAAATAAAAATTGTAGGAAATTTAATTTTCTTTAAAGTTGTACTTAATTATTTTTTTCTAGGATGCACCATTTTCGGAAAATAATTTTTTTTAAATAAATTTATCTTGAAAACAGTGCGTCCTAGAGAAAAAATGAATAGAATAAAAATTAAAGAGAATTGAATTTCCAACTGATTTTATTTAGTGCAATTTTTCAATATCTGTAACGGTTTACGATTTACAAGCCTTTAAAAATTAACCTTCTTAATGGTTATACTTCAATAACCTTCTTACACGGAGAAGGTCAACTTTTGATGGACTTTAACGCCTAAAATGTTTAAAATTATGTAAAAAACTCAAAAAATGCCCTCAAAATCAGTGAAAAATTATTCTTCTCTAAACTTCATTTTGATCTAAAATTAATCAAGAAAGTGAAAAATTAACAAAATTTTAGATTTTTTTTTGGCTTCTCAGGGACGAATAATGGTCAAATTGAGTCCATCGTAGGCACTGTCAAAATATATGAATTTTTGGGTTTTAAAAACTGGATAAATTGCCACAAAATTAGTGAAAACTCTATTATTTTTACCCAAAACGACGTTGCGAAAAATGCTAAAACTAACTTTTAACCTTACTTTTAAGTGTCTGTTTAAAGTGGAAAATAAGAGCTACGTAAAGAACGATTTGAACTCCGGATGTCGGTGGCAATGATTTTTTTTTCTGTCTAAATCAAGCTTTTGCCCTAAAAAAAGAATGCGGTTGGAAAATTCCGTTGATGAAGATATACGAGGTCTGTAAATCGGAATTTGACGTATTCCGACCCTCCGCGGGGCGAGGTCAATTATTGCGAAATGAGTAACTGGAAGTCATGTGACGTTCGCTTTTTTTCGGCTAGTGATTCATGTAACGGACATTTTAAAATAGCGGCGAAACCGATGGCGGACATGACAGCCATGTGTCCGCTCTCCCAGGCCTGTACCCTCCGGCCTATCTAATTCGCCCTTCCCATGTATCTCATGAATTAAGCATTTCAAAATTAAATAAATAATAATATCGTTTGTATTCCCCTTTCCTGAAAACAAACATTTTTTTGTTTTACCCTAATTTTTCTCCATGACAAAAAATGTCCGAAAAATAGTCTGCGTATGAAGAAATAAGACAGTGAAAAGTGGTCTCTTTTTTATATATAAAAAAGAATAAAAAGGATCACCGGTGTAAAAAAAACAGAATTCGTAAAAGATGTGGTGTTCAAGACGAGTACAAATGTGACGTTCGTAAAAGAGCGTGAAGGTTACTAATGTTGGGCTCTTAGGTTGGTCCCCCTGTTATAAACCTTTCTTTTGAGAGAAATAATTCTGCGTCCTTTTTAGTTTTTTGACCGAAAAAAAGGGCCCTATTGTTTTCGTCGCTTTATGACCCTTTTTTTCCAAATTAATTCCATCTGCCATATTTTGGCTAGGGAATACCATTCATTGGACTACTCCTTCTATACCTGGATTATCGTTTCCCTAAGCAATTTGGTCCCAAAACACCCCAAAAAAGGTGTTTGTTCCCCAAAACACCTTTTTTGGCTAGGGAATGCCATTCATTGGACGTTTCCTCCTTCTATTCCTGGATTATCGTTTCCCTAAGCAATTTGGTCCCAAAACACCCCAAAAAAGGTGTTTTGGGCGCTTTAAAACGGTTATTTGGCCAATAAACACCCTTATTGCCCCAAAAATTCCCTTTTGGGTTAAAAGGCCACCGTTGTACAGGATTTTTGGGTTTTTTCTACTTGTTTGCCTAGAAAGAACCTTTGCTGCATGATTTTTTGACGTTTTCTTAAGTCTTTTGGCTAAGAAACTTTGCTGGCTTCTCGAAATTTTTATCTCTTTATTTTTGCCACAAACATTTTGTAAGCGAGTAGCTATTCTCACTTAAAATAGTTCCATGGGGTTCCGCCTGGGGGTCTAACGATAGCCCGCGTAGATAAGAATGATAAGAAGAGTGTTAACGAATTTCAACGGATTCTTTCTTAGAACGTGATTTATTCACCTTAAATAAGTAAATACAATGTTAAAATACAAAATAAAAGAAATAGAACAAATAAATACATTAAATAAGTAAATAAATTACACGAACATTCATTCGTTAACACTTCTTATCATTCTTATCTACGCGGGCTATGATCGTTAGACCCCAGGCGGAACCTCATGGAACTATTTTAAGTGAGATAAGATACTCGCTTACACATTTTTTTTTTGTTTACCGTTATGTGTGATCACTAAGTCTCTAACAGTCTTTTCTTTGAAAACCGGGTGCGACATGGCAAAAACTTCATCGAAGGGAAAAAAAATTGTATTAAAATGGTAAATTTAAATATGAATGAATAATGTGAAAAGGGACATCAAAGGGAAAACTAGAACCCTTGTGTAAATGTTCCTCTTAGTCTGTTTAATATAACTGATACCGGGGTTGGTTGGAGCTAATAAATATGGACTCTGTGAGTTGAGTAAGTAGGTTGAAAGAGCGGAGAGGCGGAGGTAAAGGGGGAACAAACAACGATATGTGTTGGGATGTAAAGAAAACACGAGGTTGTCTGTTTAATTTGTCAACAGAGGCTCTCCCTGGATATGGGCTCTATTTTGACAAGAAGATGGGAAGCCGTCTTATGTGGGGATCTCACCTTCGCAATTTCATCGTTTTCTGTTTGAACTTATTATTATAGACGCCCTTCTTATCTTTCCAAAAACAATGATCAAAAATGTCAATTAAAAATTGTTCATAAGTTTCTCTTTAGCGTATCAAATACAAGGGTTGCTAATTACTAAATGGGTGGACCAATGAAAACATATGGTCTAAACATGGGAACCCTATTTACTTAAGGACGAAGTAGTTTTCGGGGGGTTTTCCTTTGATGTGGTCCATCAACGAGGTTTTCCTCCTGATAGGTTTCCTCCAATTAGAATACGTCATTTTTGTTATTCACTGACGTTGATAAATGATTTTATGCTAATTATTTTAAGAATGTTTCGTAATAAACGACGTAATTATTCAGCGATGATGCTGATGGAAAGTTGATGACTTTGTATGTGCCATGTGCAAAGGGGGTGGGACAGATAGGGGGCTTTTGTTTCGTTTAAAAGGGACGCGTTATCTTCCTATTAACCTTTGATAAAATTACGACTTTGAGATTGAGAAGAAAATGTCCTTTTCTAGTTGAATTTTTGTTTGTTTCCTACGCTGCTAAGCAACATAGACCGGATATTTTTCTATCGCTCCATCTTTAAAGTAAATCGAAACTTCATCTAGACATGCTAGACACACTTGACTTTGCATTTCCTGTACTCTTTTGGATGATAAACTCAAACAATCAAGTTTAACTGAAAGACAAGGCAGAATTAGTAAGATAGCAGTAAATGGAGAAACGTCCCATAATCTTGTAAACGAGTGTTTTAACACCAAAAGATTGAGAAAAACGCCCAAGTATGCGATGAAAGGGTGTTTCTTGAGAAGAGCTAGTGGAGAGACATCTGATAAAAGAGTGTTTTAACACCAAAAGATTGAGAAAAATGACCAAGCATCCGATGAAAAGGGTGTTTCTTGAGAACAGCATGTGGAGAAACGTCTGATAATCTGATAAAAGAGTGTTTTAACACCAAAAGATCGAGGAAAACGCCCAAATATCCGATGAAACGGGTGTTTCTTGAGAACAGCAAGTGGAGAAACGTCCGATAATCTGATAAAAGAGTGTTTTAACATCAAAAGATTGAGAAAAACGGCCAAATATCCGATAAAAAGGGTGTTTATCAGGGAATAAAAATTATAGATCTGTCAAAAAGGATGTTTCTTGAGAACAGTAAATGGAGAAACGTCCAATAATCTTATAAAAGAGTGTTTTAACACCAAAAGATTGAGAAAAACGCCCGAATATCCGATGAAATGGGTATTCGTCGGGAAACATACCTTAAAACTTGATTTTAGCGTATAGATTTTTGAATTTTACTTGATTTTTTGTGAAAACATATTTGCATACAGATGCTGTTTAGTATTTTCGAAACGTAGCTATGTTCATGTGAACTGCAGATCCACAAAATAAATTTGTTTTCCCCTCTTTTGAAAAAAAAAAAAAAAGAATCCGTGGGTGTCGTTACCTGAGGGATATCGGAAATCCCCGATAAGAATTTGCGGTCTGTGGATACATCAAAGAAGAATATACGTAAAAGCGTCGCGTACAACATACACGGCGTGAATATAGATTCGTCGAAAAGAGACAGAAAAAAAAGAGGGGAGAGGGAGAATCCACGAAGGTGGGCGATTTGTCAAAATCTCTCAGGCGACGATATTACTCGCATTCGCTCTGAAGGATCATCTATGGGAATACGGCACCTGCTACATTTTTTTTCCACGTTTCAAACTACAATTTTTTTTTCCTTTTGTCTTTTAACCAGAATAAAAGTCTCGTTAGGGCTTTAATGGCTTACCGGGAACGGGTCATAAACTGTACGGAACTCCTCCTTTACTACCGCTTTTTACATGTACCTAACAGTCTTCGAGAAAACTTCATCTCCTACATTTATACGTCATTAGAAGCCCAATGTCCTCTTTCCTTTTAAAGACTTATCACAATGTTTATAAATTTTTTTTAAATACAAAAAAAATAATATCCTGCCCTTTTTGGAGAGAACATATGCCAATTCAGATGACAAAGAAGTGTAATAAGGTAATTATAAGACCCTGGGGCGGTTTTTGTTTAAATCCTCTGTGAAAAGCTACACAGAGGAATGACAAAACAACGAAATAAACTTCTGATGTCCTTTTCATACTCCATTTCATTAAAACATTCTTTGAAATGTTGATTCAATTTTTTTAATAAAATTTTTTTTTTATTTGGGGAAAAAAGTGCGAAGTTTTTCCCTTCAAAGGGTCTCTTATCCGGTAGGTAATCCGTACATGAGGAAAACTTGGAAAAATCTCTACTTTATTTTTACCTCTGGAGAGCAAACGTTTTTACGTAAGAAGAGATAACCGTTGGGTTACAAATAGACATAATTTGTCTTTACAAGAAAAGAAGAATTTCACCGGTCTCAGAAAAACATTTTTCTCGTAAAAGAGAGAGAGAATTTTCCTGATACGAATTGCTTTTAGAAGCTTGTTTTTCAAAAAAAAAGGTAAAAGATAATATCAAAAATCGGTGACAGCCTGCTTCTGTGGGTCAGTGGTTAAGGACTCAAACCATTGTTGTAGTGGTAAATCATTGTGTGCCTTACGTAAGTTTGATGGCTTAAGCTTATCGGCAATTTGGTACACTATACACATCACTTAGTCAAATCCCTATTTAATCTTGTACACCTTGCTTAATCTGTGATTAGTCAGGCCCTTCATCAACAATTCTGAAGCCCCCTAATTGCTCTATCTTGATAAAAAGTACTGGTTTGAAGAGCTTCCAACGAAAACTTCCTTAAAGAGAAGTAACAATATAGGAGGGGGAAGTATAATGGAGGGGGAAGTATAATGGAGGGGGAAGTATAACGGAGGGGGAAGTATAACGGAGGGGAAGTATAAGGGAGGGGAAGTTTTTTTTTTGAAAAATTCTCCGAGTTTTTTTTTTTTAAATTTTCCTAGTTTTTTTTTCGAAAAATTTTCCGTTTTTTTTCCGAAAAACTTTCTAAGTTTTTTTTTTGAAAAATTTTCCGGGTTTTCTTTTTTTTGCGCTTTTTTTTGAAAAGTTTTTTAAGTGTCAAGGTAGAAATAATGGGCTCTTTGGCCTAGGGATGTGCCTCTCGTAATGGGTAGAAGTATGAAATTTCTCCCTACTAAAAAAAATTAATAATTAAAAAGTGGTATTTTTTTACACCAAAAATTCTTAAAAAATATAAGGAGAAATTGGTGAAAATTTAGTGAAAATCGGACCAACGGTTCGGCCGCAGCGAATTTTTTAAAATTTCAAACAGCCATATCTCCGCCATTTTTTCGAAATTCAAAAATCGTCTACGTTAGTTTCTTCTTCAACGGCTAAAGAAATTTGTGTGAAAATTTGGTGAAAATCGGATGAAAACTGTGGCCGTAAATTGTTCCGGAAAAAATGCTACGGCCGGCCGGAACCACAGACAAAGTTGAGATCGGTGTAGATCCATATTCGAAAACCCGACGTGGAGGGTATCACAATAACTTCTTAAAGGAAGTTAAAAAGACTAAAAAAATAATTTAATCAAAATATTTTTATCGACCAAACATACTAACGTTTATCCCTTTACTTTATAAACTTAACATTACTCGGGGTCCTGAAATTGGAGGGAGAGTGATAAAAGAGGGACGATATGAAGGGAAAAACTTTGTTAATCTATTTCAAAAGGCAAGTTGTAAGTAAAAGACATGTCCAGGTTTTTGAAAGGGTTGCAGGCCTTTAACTTTTTTACGTTCCCTACGCACTCAATAACTGATTGATATTCAAGAAAATCCCCCATAAAGTTGTACAAAATGGGGCTTTAACAAGATAAATTCTTAGATGACTTCAAAACTCAACTTTTTCAAGATTACTAACAATAATATAATTGAGAACCATCCCGGCGTAAAATATACCTGAGTTGACTATCAATGCGATAACGTCTCCGCGTATATAGATAATTCAATTTGCGGTGAGTGTCTCTCGAAGGTATTCCCTAGCGTGAGGGCTATGAAAGGGATTTGGGTTGGATTCCCACCTAAGTTTTCGCCTCTCCAGACGAGAAAGGGTGGCTGCCTTCACGCTTCAATCAACCGATTCTATCCATAATCAGATCACTTACGCGAAACAGAGAGCCCATACGTGTTGCAACACAATTACCATCTCATACCCTTAGGGCCATCTTCATTATTTCCTCAAAACCATTGCTTTTTTTTAATAATAAAGAGTGTGGAGGAAAAATTATAATACTAAAAAGGCCGCAAAAAAGCCCTGGGGAATCCACTGTTGAAAAGACAAAAGGATTTAATGCACTTTAGAAAAAAAAAAGTTGGGAGTGAATATGTTTTTTTGTTTTTTTAAGAGGGGACTCTATAGTCCTCTTATATGGCGTTTCTCCCCGCAGACATTTGCATGAGTTGAAAACAGGGTGGATATTGCATCCAGGCTTTATATGCTCCAGATACCTGACTTCCCACTTACATTGGCATAAAATATAATAAAAAAAATGCATAAAAAAAGGGAGTTTCCCTAAACAACTGAAGTTGATTAACAATTTTTTTAAAAAAGATTCTATTTGCAGGGATATGCAGTCGATAAATAATTACAGACGGATTTGATTACAAAACCGGAAAACGTCAATTTATACGATTTCATTAAAGGACATTGTTTGACGTTGGTTCGTCGGAGGGAAAAAAAAGGCCACCCGCGGACAAAAAAATAGGGGGAGTCGGATTTGTCGTTTTGAACTCACGTATTGTTAAAAGGGTTTGAGTCAGATGACATTCATTTGTTAATGAGAGCCATGGAAGAGAGGAGACAGCCTGTCAGTTGTAATTAGTTACCGAACAGTGGTTGGAGGTTTATATGAAGCTGCGGTCGCACGATTTCACCCGGATAAACCATCTTTGAGAACTAAAAATAATAACAGCCAAATTTTAAAATTTTAGCTCGGATGACTTACAAAAATGAGAGCGGTTATAGCGTATGTTAGCGGTGAGCATGAAACTCAGACGTTGTAGGTTCGAATCTCACTGGAGGCATAATTTTAACTTCCTTAATGAAGTTATTGTGATACCCTCCACGTTTTTGGGGAAGGGTCTTTCAGACCCGGAGGGTGAAATCATTGATCTTTACCGATCTCAACTTTGTCTGTAGTGCCGGCCGGCCGTAGCATTTTTTGCGGAACACTTTACGGCCACAGTTTTCATCCGATTTTCACCTTTTCACACAACCTTCCTGAATAGTTGAACAAGAAATTTTCGTCTGCGATTTTTGAATTTCGAAAAAATGGCGGAGATATTATGTCTGTTTGAAATTTTAAAAACTGCGCTCAGAACCGTTGTTCTGATTTTCACAAAATTCTCACCAAACACTCTTTATATTTTTTAAAAATTTTTGGTAAAAAAAAATCAATTTTCCACTTTAATTTTCATTTTAGTAGGGAAAAATTTCATACGTCCACCCGTTACGAGAGAGACCTCCCTTGGGATCCCATTATTTCTACCTTGATACCTACTTAAAAAATTTCGAAAAAAAATGAACTTAAAAAATTTTTCGGAAAAAAAAGCTCAAATTTAAAAAAGAAAACTTAGAAAATTTATCAAAAAAAAAACTCGGAAAATTAAAAAAAAAAATTTGAAAAATTTTTTGCGTTATACTTTAGTTTCCTTATACATACTTCCCCCTCTGTTATATGGTACTTCCCCTCCCATATGCTCCCCCTCTGTTATATGGTACTTCCCCTCCCATATGCTCCCCCTCTGTTATATGGTACTTCCCCTCCCATATGCTCCCCCTCCGTTATACTTCCCCCTCCTATATTGTTTCTCCTCTTTAAGGAAGTTTTCGTAGGAAGCTCTTCAAACCAGTACTTTTTTTCGTAATTTTTCCGAGCTCGGCAAGTGGCTCTACCTAGTATGAACATGTTTATAGTAGCAAATGCCCGCTTCTCTACTTTATCCCACAAGGCCTCAAGAAACATCCTTTTTGATCGTTCCATAATTTTTATTCCCTGATAAACACCCTTTTCGTCGGATACTCGGGCGTTTTTCTCAATCTTTTGGTGTTAAAACACTCTTTTATAAGATAATCGGACGTTTCTCCACTTACTGTTCTTAAGAAACGCCCCTTTTGATCGTTCCATGATTTTTATTTGCTGATAAACACCCTTTTCATCGGATATTTGGGCGTTTTTCTCCATATTTTGGTCAAGAAACACCATTTTATCAGGCCATTTGAGCTGTGAAACACCCGTTGAAGTTGGTACTGTCTATGAAACGCCCAGTTTTAGGCGTTTTTCACCAGAAAATTATCGTTTTAATGGATTTTCGGGTGTTTTCTAAGTTACTTGACGTCATAATTTGACTCTACTAAACCCGCCATGCCTTGTTGCTATGCGTACAGTATGAAGCTTCGCCTTAAAGTCAATTTGAAAGAAGAGAACGAATGTGTTCCTTGGGAGTTATCGGAATACGCATTATACTGGAATATTTGTTTTTCCATTAAAATGGGACTGAAATAATATAAAGGCGGTTTTCTAAGGTCTCAGACGGGCGGGGGAACGGATTTTCCCTACCGTGAAGACGAAGGGAGAGAACAGAAGGAAGAGTAAACACTCTAAACTTCAAAGTATCTCCAGTCAACCCTGAACAAACTAAGGGCCTTGGAATTAATTATATGAGACTACTTAAGTTAGCCGCAAACCATCTCGTCTTTTACCACCGTTGTGATTGACAGTTTGTTTACGCCTTGTGTAAATGACCGAAGCCTTTGTGGTCAACCAAAATAAACAACGAACTTCAAATATGGAGATCTGAACGTCCAATTTTTAGTTCTTTTGATCGAATTTTGAGAAAAAGGGAGAAAAAAAATTAGATTTTCTGATAGGAAAATTGCATTTTAAATCAGACTGTTTTCGGATTGTTGCTAGGGGTGTAAAATATTGAAAGGGGAGAAGTTGTAGGTGAGGATTAAACCGTATGCGGATCCTATTTCCATTAGTCGGATGGGCCTTGGAGGGACCCCGTGCGGTAGCTCCCCCGGATTACGACGTGCACTCACACGTCTCCCCGAATGCGAAAAAAGGGACATGGGAGGAACTTTTCACATAATTTACACGTGTTAGTAGGCGTGACCCCTCTCGTTCCGTCGGTTCCCCGGGAAAGAGTAGGATTATGCGGGAAATCGGATCAACGTTTTCGGGGGAGCACCTTTTTCACATTATCATCACATTACTATAACGGCTTTAAAGGATCTGATGGATCATGACGTCTATCAAAAAAAACATCTTTTTTTGAAAAAATATTTCAATCCAACGTCCTTTCAAATGAAATTTTCAATTCCTAACATTTATTGGACGGAAGAAGGTTTAGGGGAGGAGCAAAGGGTTTCGGATTAACTGAGAAGGAAAGGACAATGCCAAGTTCAGAGTTATCGTTTTAATACTCGTCCCGAAGGCCCCCGGATTTTCATTTCAAGGGATAAATGAATGAATGCGCGCGGGATTAGAAAAGAGAAGATGAGCCTTTTCAGTCCTTTTATTCATCTGTTTGAACGTATCGAGACTCCAAGTTTCCTCTAAAAATCCAACAAAATATTAATATTTTTTTTCGTAGTTGAGGAAGTTTCCTTCATCCATTGAAAAAAAGATCTTTGAAGGGGGGATCTTTGTGCCTTGTCTTCCTATAAGGAGGCTTGTGTATTGGTGTTTCTCGTCAACCAGTTTGGTATTTTATTAAAAGCCTCCCTTTTCAGGCATCGGTCGGCCGTAAACGTTTTTAAGTATATACGCTCACCGTATTCCTTTTGATGTACCCTGGGTGGCCTTTCCTTTTTTAATACGTCTTAAACAAATATAAATCACGGTCTTTGGTAAAGAAATAAAATTACAATAAAAAATAGTTTATTTTAGGTAGATTTTCTTCAAATTTCTTTATTTAATAAAAATTTAAACAATTCTCCTTTAGCTAATCTTAAGGCGGATTAAACCTCTGAAACGTTTTGTTTCAAATCCAAGAGATCGCAGCACTATTCACCTTAAAAGTTTCCTATATTAAATATTTTGACATTTTGGCGGGAAAACAGCCTTCAGATAGACATTTTGGCGGAAAAACTGCCTACATGTCGACATTTTGGCGGGAAAACTGCCAGCAGGAGCACGTTTTGGCGGGAAAACAGCTTGGTGGGGAGACATTACGACGGGAATACAGCCTTCAGATAGACATTTTGGCGGGAAAACTGCCAACATGTCGACATTTTGGCGGAAAAACTGCCTGCAGGTCGACATTTTGGCGGAAAAACAGCCTTCAGATAGACATTGTGGCTGGAAAACTGCCAAAATGTCGACATTTTGGCGGGAAAACTGCCTGCAGGTCGACATTTTGGCGGAAAAACAGCCTTTAGATAGACATTTTGGCTGGAAAACTGCCAACAGAAACACGTTTTGGCGGGAAAACAGCATGCAGGTCGACATTTTGGCGGGAAAACAGCCTTCAGATAGACATTTTGGCAGAAAAACAGCCATCAGGTCGACATTTTTGCAGGAAAACTGCCAGCAGAACCACGTTTTGGCGGGAAAACAGTCTGCAGGTCGACCTTTTGGCGGCAAAACAGCCGTCAGATAGATATTTTGGCGGAAAAACTGCCAGCAGGACCACGTTTTGGCGGGAAAATAGCCATCAGGTCGACATTTTGGCGGGAAAACTGCCAACAGAAACACGTTTTGGCGGGAAAACAGAATGCAGGTCGACATTTTGGCGGGAAAACAGCCTTCAGATAGACATTTTGGCAGGAAAACAGCCATCAGGTCGACATTTTTGCAGGAAAACTGCCAGCAGAACCACGTTTTGGCGGGAAAACAGTCTGCAGGTCGACCTTTTGGCGGGAAAACAGCCGTCAGATAGACATTTCGGCGGAAAAACTGCCAGCAGGACCACGTTTTGGCGGGAAAATAGCCATCAGGTCGACATTTTGGCGGGAAAACTGCCAGCAGGACCACGTTTTGAGCAATAAAAATCATCGGAAAATTTTTTACAAACGCTCAATCTTGTTATTTTGATCAACTCTATGCGGTTTAGAGAATAGTTTTTCCGAAAAAAAACTTTCCTTCGTAATAAACCAAAAAAATTTAACCATCAAACAATTAACCAATAATAGAGGAAGAAATGACTGTGATAACGGGTATCTCACGACGCGTTTCGGCTTAAAAAGCCTCGTCAGGTGAGCTATTCCCTCTATCACAATCATTTCTATCTTTTCACTGACGATCTCAACGACCGAACCTCGAAGGCAAAATTCTTCTATGTCAAATATGGATTTGGAAACAAAGATTGAAGAAATCAAAGGAATGAAAAGAAAATGAATTATCGACTCGTTTTGATTATGGTGGTTAGGTAATCTTTGTCAATAAATCAAAAAAATGGCGGAATCCTAGCTATTCTAGTCCGAGCGGACGATCTAATTCCAGTATTGAATGAAAACAGGGGCTGAGCCCGGTATACAAAATGTCTCCCATTCTCCAAATTCCGTTTCTATTGTCATTGTTATACTCATTAAAACTACGAGGGAAGAAAAAATTCAATTTTAATCACAGTCATTATTTTAAAAAGCGATTTTTCTGAAGTAATCTCCGAGCACTCCGCCGAAGAGATTAATAGCTTTTAAAGGGGGGAAGAGAAAAGATGCAACATTTCACGGCGCATCACCGACATCAATAAACACGAGAGTTCAGTCTTCATAATAGAAAAGGGAGGAAAATGAAGAGTATTTTAATCCCGGAGAGAAGGGGTGATTTAAAGGCGGAAACGTTGACGTTTGGCTTCTTCAGCAGAAAACAGACGAGGGTGCCGTTCTTCAGAGTCAGCTCGATCTTCAATTTTTGGGGCCATTTTTAAATAATTCAACGCTTATGACATAAAGTTTAAGATCACGTAATTAACATTAACGACGGCGATTTGACTACGGTTTTACTACCGGAAGTTTATAGCTTCAATAACGTTTATGTCCTGTCTCCCGCGATCAAAAATCCGAAAGAGATTAAAAATTGATTTTTTTCCCCCTGAAAATAGATATTTGGGAACTCACGTCCGACAATTCCATTAAGAAAGGACACATTGACGGCGTCTCACGAGTATCCCGGACGGGTTTCCAATTTTAGCAAATGGATTTAACTTTGACACGTCCCTGAGCCATCCTCATTTAACATTTCCATTCGGACAAATCGAAATTCTTGATTTCAAACAAAAAGAACTTTTTATAAACAAAAGTTGCGAAAAAAAAGATTCCTAGAAGTTCATTATTGGAAGAAATCAGTGTTGGGAGGTCAGACAGGTACTAGACTGACAAGCACGAGTTAACAGCACGCAAAGGTTCCCTCCCGCAACTTTACCCTTAAAGTTTAAACAATTAAAAAACACGATAAAAATTACTTTAAATTTAAAAATACTGTAATTTCGAAATCCCCCATGAGTTAAAAATGTCGACGAAAATACGCCTGTCGCTAAACTTCCCTCGGGAATCTCCGTTTTCTTTTCCTTGACTAATCAATTAGCATACGCAATTAGACTTGCCAGGACCCGTCGAGTCTAGACACGAAATTAAACGCCTAAAAGTCCCATTAAAAAGAATAAAAAGGAAACTTTAAACAAGGATTGAGATTAATTTCGTCTTTGGCATCCTGCCTTTTCAATTTGCCATTTTAAATGTAACAATTTTTTTCTTATTATAAAATATACAAAATTTAGCATAGTTTTTCCATGAAGTTTGAAAAGTTTTCACAGTTTATATTATTCATTTATTATAATTATGGAACGATCAAAAAGGGTGTTTCTTGAGGACAGTAAGTGGAGGAACGTCCGATAATCTTATAAAAGAGTGTTTTAACACCAAAAGATTGAGAAAAACGCACAAGTATCCGATGAAAAGGGTGTTTCTAGAGGACAATAAGTGGAGGAACGTCCGATAATCTGATAAAAAAGTGTTTTATCACCGTGAGATCGAGAAAAACGCCCAAATATCCGATAAAAACGGTGTTTATCAGGAAATAAAAATTATGGAACGATCAAAAAGGGTGTTTCTTGAGAACAGTAAATTGAGAAACGTCCGACGTTCGAGGTTCGGTAGTTGAGATCGTCAGTGAAAAGATAGAAATGATTGTGATAGAGGGAATAGCTCACCTGACGAGGCTTTTTAAGCCGAAACGCTCTTTAATAAGATTATCGGACGCTTCTCCACTTGCTGTTCTCAAGAAAAACCCTTTTCATCGGATACTTGGGCGTTTTTCTCAAACTTTTGGTGTTAAAAACACTCTTTTATCAGATTATCGGACGTTTCTCCATTTACTGTTCTCAAGAAACACCTTTTTTGATCGTTCAATAATTTTTATTCGCTGATAAACACCCTTTTCATAGGATATTTGGGCGTTTTTCTCGATCTCACGGAGATAAAACACTCTTTTATCAGATTATCTGACGTTTCTCCACTTACTGTCCTCAAGAAACACCCTTTTTGATCGTTCCATAATTTTTATTCGCTGATAAACACCCTTTTTGTCGGATATTTGGGCGTTTTTCTCAATCTTTTGGTGTTAAAACACTCTTTTATCAGATGATCGGACGTTTCTCCACTTGCTGTTCTCAAGAAACACCCTTTTCATCGGATACTTGGGCGTTTTTCTCAATCTTTTGGTGTTAAAACACTCTTTTATCAGATTATCGGACGTTTCTCAATTTACTGTTCTCAAGAAACACCCTTTTTGATCGTTCCATATTTTTTATTCGCTGATAAACACCCTTTTTATCGGATATTTGGGCGTTTTTCTCAATCTTTTGGTGTTAAAACACTCTTTTATCAGATTATCGGACGTTTCTCCACTTACTGTCCTCAAGAAACACCCTTTTTGATCGTTCCATAACTTTTATTCGCTGATAAACACCCTTTTTATCTGATATTTGGGCGTTTTTCTCGATCTCATGGTTGAGATCGTCAGCGTAGGTCCATCGCAAGGGCGAAGTTCAGGCTTTAGGTGATGGGTTGTCTTCGAGGGTCAGTGATCAAGATCAAATACTCACGCATGGATGTGACCATCAGCAAAATCCTCCATCTGCTGTCAAACACTTCCCATAAACCCTAAACTAAAAAAAAAATTGCTGTATCAACTGTCATTACGTCGCGAGGGGGAGCTCAGGAAGTTCAGGCTTTAGGGGATGAAATTTTTTTTAAAAATAATAATTAATGACTTTTTGATGACTAACGTTTTCAACACGTTAATCCAAAGATAATCCATGCAACAAGAGAGCCCTAATTGACTGATTTTCACAAATATGTCGGAAACTATTGTGATTAAGGGAACAAAACATTAATCGAAAGTAGGGGAGTTTGAAATTGGTTTCTATCTTACAATTAGAAAAGACTGGTGATGAAGAGAGATGTGCTTTGCGAGAATGCGCCACCTGAGACCTAAAGGCGAAAACCTTAACAAAGTACAACCTCTCAGAAGCCACTCTTTAACTTCACGCACTCCCTCCGCTCAACTCCTTAACTAGGTTCGAAACACTTTAATCACAACGAAGGGAGAAGTGCTTGAAGAAACAAAGGCTCGAGGAATTAGACGTTCTTAGACAAGTTTCTGATTGGATCACTAGGATTAAATTCCTTAAACTAAAATTTTCTTTTTTTTTCTGTTTCAGGTGAGTCATCAGTTTTCGATAAGGTAATCGATATTAAAGGCTTTAGAGGTTCCTCTTATACTTGGAGAAGGCTGACAGAAATTCAATAGAAATTACGTTTAGTGATTTTACGTCATTCATAGAACCTCTTCCCCTTTCCTTCCCTTTCCGGTGGGGTTAACTCGTGTACATATTTTAACGGTAGATTTCTCCCTGCGACGTTTTACAACCCTTTCGTCATTCGTGTCAATCATTTTATTATTTAGTATCGGGAAAAATTAAAATTGTATTACCTACATTAACGGTGACCCTTTTGGATGACACAAAAAACCAAACCATGATTCTTCCTGTGGCATTAAATACTCCCTTTTTTAAGGGATTTCTTTAGAGGTTTGCACCTTTTAACTTACTTAAAGAAGTTATTGTGATACCCTCAACTATATCTCAACTTTGTCTGTGGTGCCGGCCGGCCGTCGCGTCGGTAGCATTTTTTTCGGAACACTTTACGGCCACAGTTTTCATCCGATTTTCACCAAATTTTCACACAAATTTTTTTAGCCGGTGAAGAAGAATGTAACGAGGGGGATTTTTGAATTTCGAAAAAATGGCGGAGATATGTCTGTTTGAAATTTTAAAAAATTCGCTGCGGCCGAACCGTTAATCCGATTTTTACCAAATTTTCACCAAATACTCCTTATATTTTTTACGAATTTTTGGTGTAAAAAAATTGCCACTTTTTAAATTATTATTTTTTTTAGTAGGGAGAAATTTCATACTTCTACCCATTACGAGAGGCATATCCCTAAGCCAAAAGCCCATTATTTCTACCTTGACACTTATAAAAATTTTCCAAAAAAAGAACTTAAAAATTTTTTCAAATAAAAAATAAAAAGGAAAAAAAAAAGGAAAATTTTTCGGAAAAAATCTCGGATAATTTTTAAAAAACTCGGAAAATTTATTTTAAAAAACTCGGAAAATTTTTCAAAAAAAAAACTTCCTTGTACTTCCTCTCCTATATACTTCCCCTCCCTTATACTTCCCCTTCGTTATACTTTCGTTCCCTTATACTTCCCCCTCGTTATACTTTCGTTCCCTACTTCCCCCTCCGTTGTACGTCCCCTCCGTTATACTTCCCCCTCTTATATTGTTACTTCTCTTTAAAGAAGTTTTCGTTGGAAGCTCTTCAAACCAGTACTTTCTTTCAGTTTTTTGACTGAAACTTCCGGTTTTCTTCCAACGATTTATGAGCGTTTTTCTCCGTTTTTGACCGAGAAACCGATTCGAAGTCGTTTCCCGTTTTTTGACGAAAAAACTCATTTTTAGTCGGTTTTTTGAGCCGTTTTTTTTAGTCGATAATGGATGTTTTCTTTGGCTTTTCAAGCTAAAGCGTCCTTTCTGCTGGATCTGCTGGATAGCTTTTGATGTTTGACACTTTCAAACATTTTGCGTTCGAAAAATTGGTCGATTAGCTCGTTTTAATTATGAACGAAAAGAAATCTACCTTTTGGACCCAGGTAACGTTGGGTCATTTTGTTCCTTTTGATGTGGGTTTAGCATGGCCTGGAGTAATGAGTCAAAATTCAATCATCATGTTTCTTATCATAATTTAAATCAGGTTCTCTTTTTGAGATTGAAAATCGAGGATTTTTTCTGGGAGACGTCATCGGGGGATTTTTATGTTGGGGGAGTACAAGTTTGCGGCAATATGCAGTAAACGGTCGAAAGGGGGAGAAAGTTTCGAGAACGTGCGGTTACCCCCTCGGTTCTCGAAACCTCCCTAATACTTCGGACACTAAAGTAAATGAGAGGATAAGAACAATAACTCTAGTTCACACCCTCTCTTTTAGATAGGGTTCTTCCCCAGTCGTCTTACGAGTCCACGTTAATTTGTTAGAAAGGGAGGAAGAAGGTGTAGCCCGAGAGGGGAAGGTGTCACCCAAATGTATAGGATGTGTCCGGCTCAAGACTGATGATGATGGAAACATGGCCAATCTCCGGACCGGAAACGAACTTTTTTTTTATCAACCAATTTAAACAATTTCGATAAAAGTTGCCATTCAGAGCACTTTTCAGATTTAAAAGGAAAAAAATTTATTCATTCTTTGTGTGATCGTAGAGGGTTTTTTTTAAAGAGGGTGGAAGGTTCAATCAGAAAAGTGGCTGACGTTTCGTCACCCTTTCTACTCATCGTCAACATACAAAACCCTGAAGATCTTAAGATTAAAAAACTTGGACCTATATTAAAACTCCATTTTTTTAATTAACCATGAGTTAGTAAAAGTACTGGTTTCTAGAGCTTCCTTAAAGAGAAGTAACAATATAGGAGGGGGAAGTATAACGGAGGGGGCGTACAACGGAGGGGGAAGTATATGGGAGGGGAATTATAACGGAGGGGGAAGTATAAGTGAGAGGAAGTATAACGAATGGGGATGTATAAGGGAGGGAAATTATAAAGGAGGGGGAAGTATATGGGAGGGCTTGGGTTGAAGAAGAATATTCAGGCGCTGGAGAGGTATTGTGATCAGTGGAATTTGATCAACCTGAGCAAGTCGAAAGTAATGGTTTTCAGGCGGGGTGGGCGACTTAAGAGCTCTGACCGCTGGTTCTACAAAGGGGAACGTATTGAGGTGGTTAACTCTTTCAAATATTTAGGAAACACTCTGACACCTCAATTGACCTTCAGCAGACATTTTAGGGAAAAAACAACAGCTGCTAAGACTGCTCTTAATATAACCTGGTCTTCGCTAATTAGTAATCGCTTGGTACCGTTGGAAGCGTCATTTCGGATTTTTAACGCTGTATGTAGATCAATACTCTGCTATGGTTGCCAAGTATGGGGATATATGTATTTTGAGGAGGTGGAAAAAATACAAAAATTTTTTGTAAAAAGGTTGTTTGGTCTCCCCCAACAGACTCCAAGTCATATCCTATACCTGGAGACCTCTGTAGACCTTCTTTTTGTTTTTACTCTTCGTCTCCATTTCGAATTTATAATGAAAACTTTGGGTTCGGAGACGGCAAGGCTCGCTCGAGCAACGTGTGAAGAAGTTGTCAAGCAGGATTTGTCATGGTTTGCTGGTTGGAAGAGCCTTAGCTTCAAGTATGGTGTCGATTTCGATCTGACACTTAACAATCTGGATGGGTGGAGCAATTTTTGTGAAAAAATGTTGAAATCGGTGAAGGAAGAATTTCATCGAAAATGCCAGGGTTTGGCCTCGTCGACCTCACTCTATAAGGATTTACAGTTTAATTGTCTTTTTAACTTAGAGAAACCTAATTTTATGAAAATGGACCGTTCTAGTCTCTCGTGGCTGCTCAAGTGTCGAGCAGGGGTTCTTTATTTAAACGATTTTAAGGCGCGTAATTTTCAGGAAAGCGGGGGAGGAATTTGTCGGCTATGTGGCTCCGGTGAGGTTGAGGACGTTTTACACTTCCTCGGTAAGTGCACGATCCTAGGCGAGTTACGTCGGCTTCACCTAGGGTCATTTCAAATGGAGAGGGGCCAAATTATAAATCTTTTAAATGGTCACGATCCCAAAACATTTGTCCAATTCGTAAAAGAGGCGTGGAACTACCGATATGAATTCCTGGAATAGGTATTTTATTTTATTTTATTTATTTCATTTTTTACACAGTGTCTAATTTTTGATTTATCTTATTTTCTTTTTCTTTTCTCTTTCTTTTGAAAGGCCGAGGCTGACAGACGGATATAGTATAATATCCATGTCTTTATGCTTAAAAAAATCATTTTGTTTTCTGTTGTGTAAATAAGTGTAAATAAAAAAGCATTTTATTATTATTATTATTTGGAAGTATATGGGAGGGGAAGTATAATGGAGGGGGTAGTATAAGTCGGGGGAAATATAAGGGAACGAAACTATAACGAATCTATAAGGGAGGGAAATTATAAAGGAGGGGGAATTTTTTTCCGAAAATTTTTCCAAGATTTCTTTTTTTTATAATTTTCCGAGTTTTTTTTTTTAATTCTCCGAGTATTTTCTCCGAGTTTTTTTAATTATCCGGGTTTTTTTTCCGAAAAATTTTTAAATTTTTTTTGTCAAAAAATTTCTTAAGTTCTTTCTTTGTCAAAAAAAATTTCTAATTTTTTTTAAATATTCCTAGTTTTTTTTATTTTCCGAAAAATTTTCTGAGTTTTTTTTTTCAAACAAATTTCCGAGTTTTTTTTTAATTTTCCGGGGTTTTTTTTGCGTTTTTTTTCTGAAAAATTGTCTAAGTTTCAAGGAAGAGGTTTGAAGAGCTTCCGACGAAAACTTCCTTAAAGAGAAGTAACAATATAGGAGGAGGAAGTATAACGGAGGGGGAAGTTTAACGGAGGGGGAAGTATAACGGAGGGGGAAGTTTAACGGAGGGGGAAGTATAACGGAGGGGGAAGTACAAGGGAACGAAAGTGTAATGAACGGAGTGAAAGTATAAAGGAGGGGGGAAATATAACGGAGGGGGAAGTACAAGGGAACGAAAGTATAACGAACGGAGTGAAAGTATAAAGAAGGGGGAAGTATAAGGGAGGGGAAGGCTCTTTGGCCTACGGATGTGCCTCTCGTAATTTGTAGAAGTATAAAATTTCTCCCTACTAAAAAAAAAATAATTAAAAAGTGGCAATTTTTTTACACCAAAAATTCTTAAAAAATATAAGGAGTAATTGGTGAAAATTTGGTGAAAATCGGCCGCAACGAATTTTTCAAAGTTTCAAACAGCCATATCTCCGCCATTTTTTCGAAATTCAAAAATCGCCCTCGTTAGTTTCTTCTTCAACGGCTAAAGAAATTTGTGTGAAAATTTGGTGAAAATTGGATGAAAACTGTGGCCGTAAAGTGTCCCGGAAAAAATGCTACGGACGGACGGCCGGCCGGCAGCACAGACAAAGTTGAGATCGCTAAAGATCCCATACCCTTCCCCAAAAACCCGTCGTGGAGGGCATCACAATAACTTCTTTAAGGAAGTTAAAAAAAAATGGACTAATTATAAAATGGCTTTTGCTTCGGGGAAGCCACACGTGTAATTCCGGAGCGGTGTGAGGCCATATTTTATTCATCGTCTCATAATTGGAACGACACCTCCCTTTCGATTAAAGCCGCATCGATCCCCCCTAACCTCTTTTTCTCTCTGATATCGTATTTGTATTCAGATCCAGTCGGTTGTCGCGGTAGAACATTAAAAATCCAAGAAGTCCCTTCTAACTAATGTACGGACCTCAACGCTACGGAGGGCCCAGAAGACCACCTATTAAATATATTCAGGAAATTATTCTGATTGGGAGATGATGAGGAAATTGGAAGATGGATTAGTTTTTGATTCTGTCAGAGTGAAAGGGAAGAAGGCTAATACTGGACGAGGATTACTCGGTCACCCCAAAGCCATCAGGATATTTTTACTTTTTTTTTCAGCTCCCGCGTATTTAAAATGGAATAACGCGTCTGTCAGTGAAACAAAAGCCTTTTAATAACGAAACCGTTAAAAACAAAATCACGTTTTTTTTTTATCCCAGGTTTAATCTCAGCGTTTATTCCGTTAAATTTAAAGCAAAATCGAATGTTGATGTTTGTTTAAGGGAGAGGAAGAGTAAAAAAGTCTTTTTCGCAGTTGAAAAGTTTGAAGAAAGGCGAAAGTTGTTTTTGAAGAGAGTGAAGAGTGGATGTTTCATTATAAGTTGTGGACTTTCCTCTTGTCAAGTGTTGTTACAAAACAGGACTCACTTCCCGGGAATCCACACCTTATTAATTTCTCCTAGAGGACGGGGTGAAAAGGGGAGAGGCATAAAAACACTTCCTTGCCAACGATACTCAACCGACACTGATAGCTGTCAACTTTTTTGTCTATTATTAACTTTTAAACGGGATTAGCCTCCAATTTATTTAAATAAACGGGAAAAAAACGTTTTTCTATATGATTATAATCTAGAATTCGTGCCAAATCTAGACTGTCAGTCCAGAAAAAAAGAAAAAAAATTTGTAGGTCTTTGAAAATAGGATAATAGGCCGCAGAACCTGAAGTTTACTAACTAAAATTTTGCAGGGAAAATATGTTAGCGTTTTCCCCTGTTCATCTCAGTATTAGTTAGCCCAAGCTAAAAAAATTGCGATTTTTTTCTACAAATCAGTAGCTACGAGGAGTTCATTGACGGCTGAAATCGGACAAGGGGTTTCGGTACTTAGCTTAGGACCTAAAATGCAAAATCCATAACATGCAGTACACCAATAAAACGCGCCAAAAGAAGTGATTTTAAAAATATCTCCCCAATTTACCCAAAAACAGGGCAGCACAATAGATTGAAGGGCGCAGTGGGGTTGGCAGCGCCTCCGGGATACCCCAAAAACACCGATTTCCATTCCACCAAATTTAAATTTTTTGGCGGACTTAGTACTTGAGGGCAAGCTTTCTACAAATCAGTATCTAAGAGGAGTTCATTAACGGCTGAAATCGGACAAGGGGTTTCGGTACTTAGCTTAGGACCTAAAATGCAAAATCCACTACATGCAGTACACCATAGGACCTAAAATGCAAAATCCACTACATGCAGTACACCAATAAAACGCGCCAAAAGAAGTGATTTTAAAAAATCTCCCCAATTAACCCAAAACAGGGCTGAACAATAGACTGAAGGGCGCAGTGGGGTTGGCAGCGCCTCCGGGATACCCTAAAACACCGTTTTCCACTCCACCAAATTTTCATTTTGGGCGAACTTAGTGAAATATGAGCTTGAGGGCAAGCTTTCTACAAATCAGTATCTAGGAGTTCATTAACGGCTGAAATCGGACATTGGGTTTCGGTACTTAGCTTAGGACCTAAAATGCGAAATCCATAACATGGTACACCAATAATACGCGCGAAAAGAAGTGACTTTAAAAATATCTCCCCAATTTACCCAAAAACAAGGCAGCACAATAGATTGAAGGGCGCAGGAGGGTTGGCAGCTCTTCCGGGATACCCAAAACACCAATTTCCATTACACCAAATTTTCATTGTTTGGCGGACTTAGTGAAATGTGAGCTTGAGGGCAAGCTTTCTACAAATCAGTAGCTAAGAGGAGTTCATTAACGGCTGAAATCGGACAAGGGGTATCGGTACTTTGCTTAGGACCTAAAATGCAAAATCCACTACATGCAGTACACCAATAGTCATATAAAACGCGCGAAAGGTAGTGATTTTAAAAATATCTCCCCAATTTACCCAAAAACAGGGCAGCACAAAAGATGAAGGGCGCAGTGTGGTTGGCAGCGCCTCCGGGATACCCTAAAACACCAATTTCCACTTTGCCGGGAAAAATATGTTAGCGGGTTTTCCGTTTTCCCCAGTTCATCTCAGTACTTGTTACCCCAAAATCGCGATTTTTTTTTTTTTTTTTTTTTTTTGCTTGGGGTAACAAATAAGTAGTTAAGAGGAGTTCATTAACGGCTGAAATCGGACAAGGGGTTTCGGTACTTAGCTTAGGACCTAAAATGCAAAATCCATAACATGCAGTACACCAATAAAACGCGCGAAAAGAAGTGATTTTAAAAATATCTCCCCAATTTACCCAAAAACAGGGCAGTACAAAAGATTGAAGGGCTCAGTGGGGTTGGCAGCGCCTCCGGTGTATCCTAAAACACCGTTTTCCACTCCACCAAATTTTCATTTTTGGGCGAACTTAGTGAAATGTGGGCTTGCGAACAAGAAATGCCTTTTGATTATCAAATCCTCATTCCTAACCTTATGATGGACGTCAAACGATTTTATTGTCAAAAAACAATTTATTATTAAAAATGCAAAATCCATAACATGCAGTACACCAATAAAACGCGCGAAAAGAAGTGATTTTAAAAATATCTCCCCAATTTACCCAAAAACAGGGCAGTACAAAAGATTGAAGGGCTCAGTGGGGTTGGCAGCGCCTCCGGTGTATCCTAAAACACCGTTTTCCACTCCACCAATTTTCATTTTGGGCGAACTTAGTGAAATGTGGGCTTGCGAACAAGAAATGCCTTTTGATTATCAAATCCTCCTCATTCCTAACCTTATGATGGACGTCAAACGATTTTATTGTCAAAAAAACAATTTATTATTAACGATCAGCTTACTGTGGGTGATGCGCCCTTGTCTCTCCGTCCATTATTTATTCAGAAGAATATGAAACGATGATCGAAAGGGCCTTTCTCCTCACATGACAAATTGATAAATACTTCCGAGCTGTCGTCTTAAAAGCCTTCTTTTCACAAACTTTTCCGGGAGGGAGTAAAACTTAAGTTCGGGGCGATACATCACGGAATTCCCCGTGGGAAGAAGGGTCATCATATGACGTTCAAAAGACGTTTATAAAAACAAATTTCACCAAAAAAATTTTGTCCACATTGAAACATCCTGAATTTTTAGAGAATATTGTATTTTGGGGAAAACGGCTTTTCCTTTAATATCCATCTATCTCATGAGAGCGGAAGGGCTTCCCCGGGAAATATCGAACACCCGAAAACTTTGTTAACTTGACGATTTTACTGTAATTACGCGGGAAGAAAGGCTTCGGGGGTTTAATCGTTGTTTATAATTACAACTCGGAATAACACGGGAAGAGGCCCTGAAAGAGATGAGAGTAATAATAACAATGGATTACCATCAGGTCCAAAAATTAAGGAAACAGCCCTTCAAGACAAAAATCAATCAAAATTAACCCTTTTGTAAAATGAAGCCCTTAAATATTTTAGCACCGGAATCGCCATTTTAAATAAACTGCCGACAAAAAAAGGGTGATTTAAAAACCCTAGTGGAAAGGACGATAATTACAGAGCCGGAACAATGAGAACGGGATTTGGAAAGGTTTTTCATTTCTCAGGGTGCCTCAGGCTTTTCTATATATCACACAAGTCTCGCTCTTGAGCCTGGGTCTCGAGTGTCGCAGAAGCCCCCAGGATCCACCTTTTGTTATCCTCTTTCAAAACTTTTAATTATCCTACTCGCTGATGAAAAAGTTTTTATTCTCTATATCCTCAATTCTGTTTTTTCTTTTTTTTTATCCATTCTCAAGGGATGTAATAAAAGTGGGAGGTATTGACACTTATATAAACGTTTCTGTCTTCCCTTCGTTCCCAAAGGTCCTTTCTTTTTTCACAAATTCAATTTTCAGAGAAATTTTTTCCTTTATTGTAGTATATTCTAACTTCAGAAAGCTTTTAATGCTCAAAAGTGTCTTGGCGGCTTTTTTAGAATTTTAAGTATTGATTTTTTATGTCATTGTTTTTAATTGGTTCTAAACAGAGATGTAGGACCCTAAAACCCTTTTTCTGGGCTTTGCCAGTGCCTGATGAAGTTAGAGGAAAAGTAGACTTTTCTGCCAAACAAATTGGTCAATAAGAATAGGGGCTCAGCAGTTGAGAATAGAGAGTTACTGGGAATCGTAATTTTCCCCTTCCCGTATCCTACTCCCAAATTCATTCGACTAATCGTTAAACTCAGCTGAGTCGCATAAGTGAAAAACTCACTTCCCGCTAGGGTATCGATAGTCGATCAGAATATCGATAATTTCATTCCGATATTTTCCCATCGTTATTGTACCTTCCGATATTTTATAAATTTGTAATATTCTATTTAAAATTTAAAGAAGAAAGAAAAAAAATTGATATTAAAAGAAATGAAATTGAACGTAATCCTTTCGCTTGGGTTTGGATTGTTTGGAAACTGTAATTGTATTGGCAGCATTGATAACGGTAGTTGGTACCGGTACCGCCTCTTAACTGTTTTATCAACTTGTCAATTTTTTTTTGTATTTGGAAACTTCATGTGGGTTTATCTTCCCGCCTTTAGTCAAGAAAACGAGAGAAGTCGAAGATAATATGTTTAAAATAATAGGTATTGGATTTTCCTAGTGAATAGCAAAAGGCGTTAGTTAATAAATTATTTGACAAATAATATAATAAATATTTCAATCCCGATATAATAATGCCATCGATATTTCCTTCCGATACCAATATCGATATTTTTGTTTCGATGTCCCATCTCTACTTCCCGACTCCGATTAAACGTAAGGTTATATTTTACGAAGGTTATTTTGTTATCTCGTTTAGTTTCGTGTTCGGAAATCAACTAGTTCTCTACAGATTGGCTAAAATCGAAGAAGAAACTTGTTTCAGTTCTTTTGGAAAGATTTTGGAACTTAAAATTTGAAAAACTATCAAGGAAACTTTATACACGCAAAGTGATTGGCGGGAACGTTTTGGGGATAGGTAATTCTATGTGCTGTTATAGTTAATCAGAAAACCAAGTTTCGATTCATATTTGCTCTAGTGAGAACATTTTGAACTAATGAGTCGGAACGACTCACTGGGTTATAAAGCCTCTGCGATAAGACCTTTCCTGTATCTGAAAATTCATACGACATACGGTCCGACTCAGCTGAGTCGCATAAGTGAAAGACTCACTTCCCGACTCCGAGTAAACGTAAGGTTATATTTTACGAAGGTTATTTTGTTATCTCGATTAGTTTCGTGTTCGGAAATCAACTAGTTTCTCAACCGATTGGCTAAAATGGAAGAAGGAAATTGATTCAGTTCTTGTTGGAAGGATTTTGGAACTTAAAATTTAAAAACTATCAAGGAAACTTTATACACACGCAAAGTACGGCAGGAACATTTTGGGGATAGGTAATTTCTATGCTGTTATAGTTAATCAAAAACCATGTTTCGATTCATGAATTTGCTCTAGTGAGAACATTGTGAAACTAACTGAGTCGGAACGACTCACTGAAACTGGGTAAAGTATAAAGCCTCTACGAGAAGACCTTTCCCGTCCGACTCACCCAAGTTCATGCGACTAATCCGTTATACTGTCCGACTCAGCTGAGTCGCATAAGTGAAAGAATCATTTCCCCACTCCGAGTAAACGTAAGGTTATATTTACGAAGGTTATCTTGTTATGTCGTTTAGTTTCGTGTTCGGAAATCAACTAGTTTCTCAACAGATTGGCTAAAATCGAAGAAGGAAATTGATTCAGTACTTTTTGGAAGGATTTTGGAAGTTAACATTTAAAAACTATCAAGGAAACTTTATACAAGCAAAGTGAAAATTGGCGGGAACGTTTTGGGGATAGGTAATTTCTATTTGCTGTTATAGTTAATCTGAAAAACCATGTTTTGATTCATGAATTTGCTCTAGTGAAAACATTGTGAACTAACTGAGTCGTAACGACTCCCTGAAACTGGGTTATAAAGCTTCTACGATAAGACCTTTCCCGTTTTGTGAGTCGTATATGGGAAGGGCAAATTACGATTCCCTGAAACGCCGAAGAGATAAAGATAGTTTTGTAGAGTGAGAACTCTTGGTTCCAGGAATTGAGCTGAGGCCAGACGGTATTTTTTAAGGTGATGAAAATATAAAGAGCAGTTTGTTCATAGAACATTTATAAATAGTTGAGTCGACGTGTTAAACCGGTGATAAATTTCAACTCGTATAATTTACTGGTAAAAACATTTAAGTCAAGCTATGCGAAACGAGGGATCCTAAGGACGTTTAAGGTGGCTCTCGTATATCCTACGTAGGGGGAGTACGAGGCCCTCTTCTATTGAAATCTGGTCGAAGGGTTTTTTCATGGGCAAAAGTTCGAAAAAACTTTCGGATGGACGAGTAAAAAAAAATCGATTTTTGGGGGAGAATGTAGAAAATACTCAAAATTTAGTAAAAAAGTGGGTTTGTGTGGCCAATAAACCTGAAAAAAGGTTAAAATCTGGCAAAAAAGGTTATTATCGACCCCCCCCCCCCTAGGGTTTGTGTAGAACGCTAAAAAATCTGGTGAAAAAGTGATGTTTTTTTGGCCGAAAAATTTGTAAAAATCCCTGAAAAAAGGTGAAAATCAGGCAAAAAAGGGTGTTCTCCCCCCCCCCCCCCCCCCAGGGTTTTTGTAAAACGTTCAAAAATCTGGCAAAAAGGGGTGTTTCTCGACCCCCCCCCCTTAGGGTTTGTGTAAAACGCTCAAAAAACTGGTGAAAAAGTGATTTTTTGGCCGAAAAATTAGTAAAAATCCCTGAATGAAGGCGAAAATCTGGCAAAAAAGGGTGTTTGTCCCCCCCCCCCTAGGGTTTGTGTTAAACACTCAAAAATCTGTTGAAAAAGTGATGTTTTTTGGCCGAAAAATTAGTAAAAATCCCAAATCCCTTGAAATCTGGTAAAAGGGGTTGCTCTTAGAATAATATTCGAGAAAACTCCCGGATAGAAGAGAAAAAAAAAATTGTGGATGTAGAAAACGCTCGAAAATTTGATAAAAAATGGATTTAGTAGCCAATAAACCTGAATAAATGCTCAAAATCCAGTAAAATAGGCGTTTTTTAATTTATATACAACGGAAATTCGGGCAAAAAAGGATTTCTTGAGGCCCAAAAATCAGCAATGTTGTAAGTTTGCAGTGGAAGAAAAAGGCGAAAATCCGGTAAAAAGGGTGTTTCCCGACCCCGCCCCCCTTAGGGTGTATGTAAAACGCTCAAAAATCTGGTGAAAAATTTTTTGGTAGCTATCTTATACTGCTGGGCACCCATAGAGAAGTTTTGCTGCGGACATGTTTTCTTGGCTAATTAAGCGGGAAATACCTCCGAAAATCCGCTTAGACGGGTGTTTTTGGACTATTTTACAATAATTAGCAGTAAATGGTGTTTCTTGGTCAAAAAGCCGTGGAAAAACGCCTGAAAATCGATTTAAAAAGGTTTTTATGCTAATACTACGGGCTCCCACCCTGAGGATCTGAGTTTTGTAATTTTATGATTTAGGATAAGAAAGACCAATCAAGAAAGTTTTTTTTTACGTTTTTATATTATAATCCTACCTTCGCGAGAGGGAAAAAAATGTCCGAAATGCTTGGGAATTTGAATAAATCCAAAAGAGGGTTGTAAAGTGGTGCGAGTGTGACAAACGACATGACATTAATCTTTGCCATTCTCCGCCTCGCTTTCGGAGGGCGTCCTCGGATCTCGGGATACTTGACATCACAGGGCGACATCCAGCATCCCCTCTTTGTTTTTTTAATGTAAAAAAAATTTTGCTCAGTATCTATGAAAAATCATATTACTTTTTTTTTAGAAAAAGCATTTTTTATTGCCAATTTAATTAAAAGAGGTTTAATTTAATTTGAGAAGGCTCACATATTCGCTTTTAACCTGGCGGAGGCGCATATTCCCCGGCCACCCTTTACACGTGGAAGGAGCAGTTAATCCTTGCGTAGTAATCCTCGTATTTATCGGATTAGAGGTCCACCTGACTTATGGAACTGCCTAATTGAATTTATCTCCGCCTTCCAAAACAGCGGGAGGTCAACTAAGTGACCCCCTGGGTAACCCCTTCAAACTAAAATCCCGTTTCTTAAATTCAAACGATTTTAAAAAACCACCTTCCGCTTTTTCCCCCCTTAATGTCTTTTTCTTTTGTTTCATTTGCTTTTCTATAGCTTTTCACAAAGGTTGGGTTTTATTTAGGAAGGAAAACAAAGGTAGCGCTCTCATCCCTTCTTCACCGCTCATAGAAACATTTACACAACCGCTTTTGTATGCTAATATCAATTAGAATTTTTTTTCGTCCATTATTTAATGTTTATTATAAATTAACAAAAATAAAAATTTTAAATGACTGCCTTTTTTAAAAATGAATTTTTTATTCTGAGGCCTTCATAAGCTATTTATCAACCCGCACTACTTCAGAGTGTTTAAGGTTTAACATAATTCAACGCTTTTTCCCCTTTTCTTTTTTAACAAAATAAATAAATAAGAATGCGGTTATTTACGGCGTGTAATAATCGAGCAGTATTTTTTTCAAGTTGGAAGGAAAAAGAGAGAAAAAAAGTGGGGAAACACCTGGTCTCAGACTCGTAAATAAAGAGCCGCCTTCATAGTTATAATCGCAGGTTTTGGGGCGGTATTAAAATGGGAAGAAATGCCTGATAATTTACAAGTACCTACTGGTTTAAAGAGCTTCCGACGAAAACTTCCTTAAAGAGAAGTTACAATTTAGGAGGGGGAGGTATATAGGAGGGGTAAGTATAACGGAGGGGGAAGTATAAGGGAACGAAAGTATAACGAAGGGAGGGTTTTTTTTTTCCAAAAATTTTCCGGGTTTTCGGTCTTAAGGAAGGGGAAATATAAGGGAGGGGAAGTATAAAGGAGGGGAAGTATAAGGGAGGAGGAAGTATTTTTTTTTATTTTTCCGGGGGTTTTTCCCAAAAATTTTCCGGGTTTTCCTTTTTTTCGCTTTTTTTATTTTTGAAAAAATTTGTAAGTTCTTTTTTTCGAAATTTTTTTTTAAGTGTCAAGG
This sequence comes from Orius insidiosus, assembly GCA_014119065.1. Lineage (NCBI taxonomy): Eukaryota > Metazoa > Arthropoda > Insecta > Hemiptera > Anthocoridae > Orius > Orius insidiosus. The sequence continues at coordinate 36,457 of JACGAQ010001056.1, read as the reverse complement.
TAGAAATAATGGGGCTCTTTGGCCTAGGGATATGCCTCTCGTAAAGGGTAGAAGTACGAAATTTCTCCCTACTAAAAAAACTAATAATTAAAAAGTGGCAATTTTTTTACACCAAAAATTCGTAAAAAATAGTACTAGTCTGGAGCTGGCCCGACGGGAACTTCCTTAAAGAGAAGTAACAATATAGGAGGGGGAATTATAACGGAGGGGGAAGTATATGGGAGGGGAAGTATAACGGAGGGGGGTGTATAACGGAGGGGGAAGTATATGGGAGGAGAAGTATAATGGAGGGGGAAGTATAACGGAGGGGGAAGTATAACGGAGGGGAAGTATAACGGAGAGGGAAGTATAACGGAGGGGGAAGTATAACGGAGTGGGAAGTATAACGGAGTGGGAAGTATAACGGAGTGGGAAGTATAACGGAGGGGGAAGTATAACGGAGTAGGAAGTATAACGGAGTAGGAAGTATAAAGGAAGGGGATGTAGTAGGGAGGGAAAGTATAAAAATTTTCCGGGTTTTCCTTTTTTTTTTTTTTACGAAAAATTTTCTGTTCTTTTTTTTGAAAAATTTTCTAACTTTTTTTTTTTTTCGAAAAATTTTCCGGGTTTTCCTTTTTTTTTTTCGAAAAATTTTCCGGGTTTTCGTTTTTTTTCGAAAAATTTTCCGGGTTTTCCTTTTTTTTTCGAAAAATTTTCCGGGTTTTCCTTTTTTTTTCAAAAATTTTCCGGGTTTTTTTTTTTTTTTTTTTTTTTTCGAAAAATTTTCTAAGTTTTTTTTTTTGAAAAATTTTCTGACTTTTTTTTTTTCGAAAAATTTTCCGGGTTTTCCTTTTTTTTTTTTTTTCGAAAAATTTTCTAAGTTTTTTTTTGAAAAATTTTCCAAGTTTTTTTTTTCGAAAAATTTTCCGGGTTTTCCTTTTTTTTTTCTAAAAATTTTCCGGGTTTTCCTTTTTTTTCTTCGAAAAATTTTCCGGGTTTTCCTTTTTTTTTTTTTTTTTTTTTTTTTTCGAAAAATTTTCTAAGTTTTTTTTTTGAAAAATTTTCCAAGTTTTTTTTTTCGAAAAATTTTCCGGGTTTTCCTTTTTTTTTTTCAAAAAATTTTCCGGGTTTTCCTTTTTTTTTTTTTTTTTTTTTTTTTTCGAAAAATTTTCTAATTTTTTTTTTTTTTTTCGAAAAATTTTCCGGGTTTTTTTTCTTTTTCTTTTTTTATTTTTATTTTTTTTGAAAAATTTTTAAGTTCATTTTTTCGATAAATTTTTTAAGTGTCGAGGTAGAAATAATGGGCTCTTTGGCCTAGGGATGTGCCTCTCGTAAAGGGTAGAAGTACGAAATTTCTGCTACTAATAAAAATAGTAATTAAAAAGTGGCAATTTTTTTGCACCAAAAATTCTTAAAAAATATAAGGAGTAATTGGTGAAAATTTGGTGAAAATCGGATTAACGGTTCGGCCGCAGCGAATTTTTTAAAATTTCAAACAGACATATCTCCGCCATTTTTTCGAAATTCAAAAATCCCCCTCGTTACATTCTTCTTCACCGGCTAAAGAAATTTGTGTAAAAATTTGGTGAAAATCGGATGAAAACTGTGGCCGTAAAGTGTTCCGGAAAAAAATGCTACGGACGGCCGGCCGGCCGGCCGGCACCACAGACAAAGTTGAGATCGGTAAAGATCAATATTCGATTTGACCCTCCGGGGTCTGGAAGACCCTTCCCCAAAAACCCGACGTCGAGGGTATCGCAATAACTTCTTTAAGGAAGTTAATAAGGAGTAATTGGTGAAAATCGGATTAACGGTTCGGCCGCAGTGAATTTTTTAAAATTTCAAACAGACGTATCTCTGCCATTTTTTCGATATTCACCGGCTAAAGAAATTTTGGTGAAAATTTGGTGAAAATCGGATGAAATGTGGCCGTAAAGTGTTCTGGCAAAAAGGAAAACGAAGGGAATGTATAAGGGAGGGAAAGTATGAAGGAGGGGGAAGTATAAGGGAGGGGTATTATAACGGAGGAGGAAGTTTTTTTTTTTTCAAAAAATTTTCCAGGTTTTCTTTTTTTTTTTTTTTTGAAAAATTTTCCGAGTTTTTCAAAAAATTTTTTAAGCGTCAAGGTAGAAATAATGGGCTAACGGGTAGAAGTATGAAATTTCTCCCTACTAAAAAAAATAATAATTTAAAAGTGGCAATTTTTTTACACCAAAAATTCTTTAAAAATATAAGGAGTATTTGGTGAAAATTTGGTGAAAATTTTTAAAATTTCAAACGGCCATCTCCGCCATTTTTTCGAAATTCAAAAATCGCCCTCGTTATTCTTCACTGGCTAAAGAAATTTGTGTGAAAATTTGGTGAAAATCGGTTGAAAACTGTGTTCCGGAAAAAATGCTACGGACGGCCGGCCGGCACCACAGACAAAGTTGAGATCGGTAAAGATCAATATTCGATTTGACCCTCCGGGGTATCACAATAACTTCTTTAAGGAACTTAAAAGGTCTTTCGGGAACAGTGAATTCCTGATTTTCAAAAAATGAAGGATTATAGTTTTCCTGAATTTCCGAACTGAAATTATTTGTTATTATCTGATTAATGGGAGTGTATATCTCATTTCGGGCGGATTACAAAAGAGGGAAAGAGGCTCGGAATCGTCGGGGGTGGGACAAGTCCGTCGTAATCAAGTTGGAAAGTGTAATTGGGGCAAAACGGGGTTCGGGAACCCCGGGATTGTTACAAACGGCTTTAATCCTGGGAAAAGTTAAATTGCCCTGTGTCATTTTTGGTAAATCGGTGCTATTTTTCCCCCGACCTCGCTTTTCGAGGGGCTCCACCGCGACCGCCCGCGGTTCCCTCCTTTTTGGCCGTGGGAGGGCGATTATTTTCCGACCCCGCACAGACCACTTAGCAACCATCCTAATCCCGTATTTTGGAAAGATAACGCTTTTATGGATGAACCTCAAAAGTTTTTAACCTCGAAAAATCAACGAATAAAAACGATTTTCCTATTAACTTTGTGTGAAAAAGGGTTTCTTTTGACAGAAAGATCGAAAAATATGTTTTCCGGCCGAAAAACCGAGAAAAACGCCCAAGAATCTTGACTCATAAACCCAAAAAAATGAACAAAAGGTTATTTCTTAGAAAAAACCTAATGAATGGGCTAAAAAAACCAAACTCATTATTATTAAGAACGGCTAACATTTTAACTCTTTATTTTGAAACAAAATCCTAATGTTTACCTTAATGAACGTATTGATTTGGGTTTCAATAACAAATGGTCCATGGCGGATTATTCAAATAAGGCATCCTTTATTAATATGAACATTAATTAATATTTTTTATAATTAATGCAAATATTTAAATACGATCGCAATATCTGATTAATATCCAGAATATAAAAAAAAAATCCTTTCTTTTTGCTGTTCGAGTTTTTAATTAAACCATCCGCTTTTTGCCGTCGGGGTTTTATATCATTCGGGCCCGAAGGGGTTTCGGAGCTGAGGGCGGAGAACGAATTTCAAAAGCCCGGGAAATAATTGAGAGAAACGGGAAGGGCGTCCTCCTCTAATAAGGAAATGATTCTCCGAGATTAGTTTTAGATGGGCTCACCTGAAGGGACGAGAGCAAAAGCAGGATATTGGTCATTTCTCTGTCCATCGAGCATCAGAAAAAAAATGGCGATAAAAAAAAAGCGTGTTCGAAAATTGGCTTTATTTCATGCAATTATAAATTCCATCGATTCCTGCGCCTATCGTTCAAAATCGCTTTTTCAGAAGATGAGGCCCTCCCCTTTTTTGGGGCATTTTCCTCAATTTTAGGGCCTAAAATCTCCTTTTTTCCTTGGTTGTTTGACTTTTCTGTCGATTTTTTACCCCCTTTTTAACAGATTTCTCGTCGTTTTCCTCGACTTTTGAGTTATAAACACCTTTTTACCAGATTTTGAACGATTTCCTTATCTTTTGGGCCTAGAAACCCCCTTTTGAACAGATTTCTGGACGTTTTCCTTGATTTTGTCGCCTAGAAAGCCCTTTCTACATAAAATCGGGACCTTTTCCTTATCTTTAGGGCCTAGAAACCACCTTTTTACCACATTTTGAACCTTTCCCTTATTTTTTGGGCCTAGAAACCACATTTTTATCACATTTTGAACCTTTTCCTTATCTTTTGGGCCTAGAAACCACCTTTTTACCAGATTTTGAACCTTTTCCTTATCTTTTGGGCCTAGAAACCCCCTTTTTACCATATTTTGAACGATTTCCTTATCTTTTGGGCCTAGAAACCACCTTTTTACCGTATTTTGAACCTTTTCCTTATCTTTCGGGCCTAGAAACCACCTTTTTACCACATTTTGAACCTTTTCCTTATCTTTTGGGCCTAGAAACCCCCTTTTGAACAGATTTCTGGACGTTTTCCTTGATTTTGTGGCCTAGAAAGCACTTTTTACAAAAAAATCGGGACCTTTTCCTTATCTTTTGGGCCTAGAAACCCCCTTTTAACCAGATTTTGAACCTTTTCCTTATCTATTGGCCCAATAGTATTGGGCCTAGAAACCCCTTTTTTACCAGATTTTGTATCTGTTCCTTATCTTTTGGGCCTAGAAACCCCTTTTTTACCAGATTTTGAACCTTTTTCTTTTCTTTCGGGCCTAGAAACCATTTTTTACCAGATTTTGAACCTTTTCCTTATCTTTTAGGCCTAGAAACCCGCTTTTTACCAGATTTTGAACCTTTTCCTTTTCTTTCGCGCCTAGAAACCACCTTTTTACCACATTTTGAACCTTTCTCTTATCTTTTGGGCCTAGAAAGCCCTTTCTGCCTTAAAAACAACATTTATTCTTGAAAAAAAAAATTGATGGTTTAAAAGAAAAATGTTTATAAATTCCGTCCAGGCTTTAATAGTATTAGATTTTCGGACAAAGAGAATTGAAAACAAAGGGATTTTCGCATTTTCCCCTCCCTCCTTCCGCACATTTCCATATTTGAAAGATCGTCGTGGCAGAGTGCGAGGGGTCCGGGTGACATCCTAATCCTCCCTTGGGCAAACTCATCAGCTTTTGTTTCCCGGAGTTTTCGTCAAATTAATAAAAAAGCCCCCTCCATCGCAAAAAAGTCAATCTAAGAGGGTTGATTAATGGATATCGTAATTAGTGTTGGAAAACTTATTTAAAGAAAGGAATCCTGGAATAACTTTTTTTAACGTTTTTTTACGACAAGCGGAATCTACGTTTACCACCGAATCTTTCACAAATCATTCCCTGTTTTCTTAAGAATTCCTTTCCATAAATCTTTTCTTTTTTTAGATTTTTTTTCTGACATGAGAGGTTATGAAACAAGAGGATTTCAAGGTATAATAGTACTTATCTTGAGATACCTTTTCAGGATTTCTAATAAACTTCTCCCTATTCATTCGGTCCCATCACCTGGAATACAATACAGAGCCTTAATTGGTTAAAAAAAACGTCCCCCTAGATAAATTCCTTTTGCTCTCAACTCAAGATGAAATCCACAATAGGCTTTGTTGTGATCTAAGGTACGTCATTAGCGTCTCTCGTTTTGTATCTGCATGAAAACTATTGTTCGGAAAGGGAAGCACAAACGTTTAATTAAGTCCGGAACCATCCCTTCCCCGCCTGGATTACTTCTCAGGACACTTGCAATCCTTTATTGAACTTTTGATTCCACCCCTTTTGTACAAATAGTTTGGGAAACGTTAATGCTCTCAACAATGGAAATCGATTTTACCAAATATGTAGAAATCATCCTTTTCCTCCAATAGGCTTGTAGAAAACCCTCTATTCAGGCAATATTATTCTCAAAGGTTATTGTAAATACAATCAAAGAAAGGGCCCGACTAAAGGCTCTCTAATTTTTTTTTTTTTCCGGATTTTCGGGAAATTTCAACGCTCTTTTCGCACAGCTCCACTTTTTAAGGATTTTTGTGAACGATGCTCCCTTTTGGCCGAAAAACCACCAATTCATCGAATTTTTGGAAATTTTTAACGCTCTTTTGGCCAAGAAACTCAGCAATTTTAAGGATTTTTGCAAGCATTTCTCCCTTTCGGCCAAGAAACACCATTTTCCGGACTTTTGGAAGTTTTCATCGCTCTTTTGGCCCAGAAACTCAGCAATTTTAAGGATTTTTGCAAGCATTCCTCTCTTTTGGAAGAAACCACCAATTTACCGGACTTTTGAAAATTTTCATCGCTCTTTTGGCCCGGAAACTCAGCAATTTTAAGGACTTTTGTGAACATTCGTCCCTTTTGGCCGAAAAACCACCAATTCATCGAACTTTTGGGGATTTTTTACGCTCTTTTGGCCCAGAAATTCAGCAATTTTAAGGATTTCTGCAAGCATCCCTCCCATTTGGCCAAAAAACCACTAATTTACCGGACCTTTGGAAATTTTCATCGCTCTTTGGGCTCAGAAACTCAGCAATTTTAAGGATTTTTGCAAGCGCCTCACCCTGTTGGAAGAAACCACCAACTTACCGGACTTTCAGAAATTTTCATCGCTCTTTCGGCCCAGAAACTCAGCAATTTTAAGGACTTTTGCAAGCATCCCTCCCTTTCTGCCATGAAACCACCAAGTTACCGGATTTTTGGAAACTTATACCGCTCTTTTGGCCCAGAAACTCAGCAATTTTAAGAAATTTTGCAAGCATTTCTCCCTTTTGGCCAAGAAACCACCAATTTACCGGACTTTTGGAAATTTTCATCGGTCTTTTGGCCCAGAAACTCAGCAATTTTTGTGAACATTCCGGCTTTTTGGCCGATAAACCACCAATTCATCGAATTTTTGGGAATTTTTAACGCTCTTTTGGCCCAGAAACTCAGCAATTTTAAGGATTTTTGCAAGCGTCCCTCCCTTTTTGGCAAGAAACCACCAAGTTACCGGACCTTTGGAAATTTTCATCGCTTTTTTGGCCCAGAAACTCAGCAATTTTAAGTATTTTTGCGAGCATTCCTCCCTTTCTGCCAAGAAACCACCAAGTTTCCGGCTTTTTGGAAATTTTCATCGCTCTTTTGGCCCAGAAACCCCAGTCTCCCCCGATTATCGAGATTCTTCTTCCTTTCTTTTTTTTTTTTTTGCCTTCATCGTGAAGGCTTTTTCTTCTTTTACCGGCCGAAAAAAAGCCCTTTTACAATATTTTTGAGTGTTTTTGGACCAATTGCGACAGAAGTTCAGTCTGTGCGATTCCAGACAGCCTCAAGACGATTTCCTTTTTTTAAACACAGGAAGATCTCCTCCCCGTTCATCTTAAAAATAAAACATACTTCCTTCTCTCCTTAAAAAACATGAGATAATAAAGTTTTAAAAAAATCTGTTATTTGTCGCGTCTCGCCCTGTCAGGACATGAATAATTCACTGCAAACATCAAAAAGACACTAGTTTTACGACAAGGTTTATGCGCTTCTAGATTTTACGCTGCCCTCTCTATTTATAACGGGGAGAATTCGAGGGATGCAGACGGCAGACCCCTTGACCGCTTTACAGGCGTTAAAAAAAAAGTTTTTGCAAACTCTTAAAAAGTTTAAAACTTCAACAAGAAAAAGACTGCCGTAAAAGAAGCTTAAGACTTTCTTGAATTTTCTTTCCTAAAATTATAATTTTATTAAAAAATAGAACATCTTTTTAAATAAAATAAAAATTAACATATTATAAACAAGACGTACTTCCTACAACCTAATTTCATAAATTATCTTCTGCTCCTCCCTATATTTTATATTTCCAAGGGAAATAAGGGAGGCCTTGTAAATAAGACAGTATATTATTATTTTTAATTTGTTTTCATGAAAAATGTGCTAAATAAAAAACCTTTTTATAGTCCCCTTTCTTCAATTTTTTTTCTTGAAAAAAAAAAAATCAAATTTTCACAAAATTAAACAGGATTGTTTTATTTTTTCGTTTACGTCAGAGTTTCGAAAAATGGAATTTTTCACGTCGGCTGTTTGCCAAACAAGGAATTTTTTTTCCGGCACACTTGTTGCGTCCAGAGGGCAGAGTTTTTTTTTTATTTTCGCAAGATCATCGTTTAAAATCCAAGAATGGGGACGCGGTGTGAAAGAACTTGGTGATAAATCATCCTCGACCTTGTATTTTTTTTATTCTCCTTTCCGTCTCATTTTTGCGAAGAATATGACGTTTATTTAATGTAACAGTTGGATATTAAATAATAGTTTCCTTTCTTTAGGAAATTCTTTTTTTTCTTCTTATATTTTTTTTAATTAACATAAACATTGTGTAATCAAAAGTGTTCTCTTTTTTATGAAAAAAAAAATGAAATTTTATCTTTTTAAATAATTTTCTTCTTTTCAAAAATTTTCTTGGAGAGTTTCGGGGAATCGTAATTTGCCCTTCCTGTATACGACTCACAAAACGGGAAAGGTCTTCTCATAGAGGCTTTATAACCCTTAGGGAGTCGTTCCGACTCAGTTAGTTCACAATATTCTCACTAGAGCAAATTCATGAATCGAAACATGGTTTTTCTGATTAACTATAACAGTACCTACATAGAAATTACCTATCCCCAAAACGTTCCCGCCAATTTTAACTTTGCGTGTGTTTAGAGTTTCCTTTTTTAAATTTTAACTTCCAAAATCTTTCCAAAAAGAACTGAATCAAGTTTCTGCTTCAATTTTAGACAATCTGTTGAGAAACTAGTTGATTTCCGAACGCGAAACTAAACGAGATAACAAAATAACCTTCGTATAACCTTACGTTTACTCGGAGTCAGGAAGTGAGTCGTTCACGTATACGACTCAGCTGAGTCGGATATCGATTCCGAATCGATGTGGATGACCTTGGGTGAGTCGGATACGGAAAGGGGAAATTACGATTCCCTGAAACTCTCTTTTAAAACTCATCAGAAAGTTGGAAAAAATAAGAGTTTAGGTTTTTAGAAATGGGTCTAAGAGATCCTGAAGGGTCAAAAAGACCTTTGATCTTCATTGGTTTCAACTTTTAAGGAGTGAATCGCAATTTCGGCTGGAAAAACCTAAATATTGGGTTAAAAATGAGCTTAAAGGCTAAAAAAGCAGAAAAACGCCCAAAAATTGGGGGAAAAGGAGTTTTCTTGGCTGCAGGGAAATAATGAACGTTCCTGAAAATTGGGGGGTGAAAACACTCAAAAACGTAGGTAAAGCAATGAAGGTAAAAAGCTGATTTTTTCAGCAAAAAGAGCGAGGAAAACTTCCCTTTATAGGAAAAAATATTCCCGAAGACCTGAAATTGAGGGCTTATTTGCCGGATTGGAAAATAGGATGAAAATGGGGTTCTTTAGCTCCGGAAAAATAAAATTTTCTGCCCGAAGAGCTCCAAAAAATCGGGTGTCTGAAAATCTCTTAAACAAAAATTTGCCAAAACTTCTTTCAAAAAAAGGGTTTGAAACTTATTTTAGCCTAAAAGGGGCCGAAAAAAATTATTGGTTGTTTTTCACGAAGAGGTGCTTTGAAGAGAGATGGATTGCCTTAAAGCTGCCAATATGTCCGGCAGAAGCCATCCATCTGAGACCCCCAATTGAATCGTTAAAACGCTTCTTTTATTTTATTTTCTCCCAGATACTTTAAAGATTTACTTAAAAAAGGGGTTTCGTTAACAATTTGAGGGAGGATCGTTTTCCTTAATTTTATTTCAACTGCGGATTTCACAATACGCTTTCTAATCGTAAATGACTCATCTTGGAGAAAAGGGTTGAAGCTCCCCTTTTTTTCAAAGGGGATGTAAAATGAGATCGACGGTTAAACCGATTTACAGGTTGTGGAATTCGTTTTCCGAATGAGAACACCCGTAACTGATTTAAAATCCCTTTTTTGATTAAAAGTACTTTTTTAATATTCCCAAGTGGTCCAAAAAGTGCATCAATCAAACAAAATATCGCCATTAGGATAAATCCTTCCTTTTCAGACTCCTAAGAAAAGTGATTAATCCAGGAACAGAAGTGGGGCTCCAATAGGGCACCTGGATTGATGGTCTCGCCGACACAATAAGGGTGAGGAAAAATCTCGTCTTTTCCTTCCCTTTTTCGACCTCCCCTCATTGGGACTCATTAGCAGCTCTAATGCTTCTGCGGAGAACACGCCAACCTTATATTAGACCCTTCAGCCTTCACCACTCACCCACGCTCATTAATTTCTTTTCAATTTCAACTTTGAAAGCCGTCGAGACTTACATTTACCTAATCCCTCCTAACTGATTTTTTTTTTCTTCCCACTCGTATTGAAGATGAGCGAAAAAGCAATTTGTTTTCCGTTTCCCCTTATTTCTTCCCCACTTTTATTTTAAAATCTTTTTTTAAATTATTTTGTTCCATCGGAGAAAAAAAAGAGGTAAAACTACAAACAACTCGCATAAACCAAAGGGAAGCCACCCTCTCAAGAGCGTACTCGAGTTGGCCAAGATAAAGGCAAACTCCACCTGAGGGATTTCCACTCCTATCCGCAATTCGCTCACTGATTTCTCTCTTTCTACCCTCACCCTCGATCCGCGTTTACACTACTTAAGTGCTCTCGGAAAATGATGGATTTTTCCTCTTCTTAAACTATTCTTCGATATTTCTTTTACCAACATTTTATTTTAGAGAAGAAAAAAAATCATTTTCAAACTGCCATCTTAATATTTGGTGAATTTCGCCACTTTTCTTCCTTTTTAGAATCTGAAAGCAAAAAAATTTTAATTAAAAGCGTTTAATACCTACGGATCTTCAAAGAAAAAACACCCATGCAGTTTTCAAAAAACCCATTTTCAACTTCCTTAAAGAAGTTATTGTGATACCCTCCGCGTCGGGTTTTTGGGGAAGGGTCATCCAGACCCCGTAGGGTCAATTCGAATATTCATCTTTACCGATCTCAACTTTGTTTGTGCTGCCGGCCATCCGTCCGTTGCATTTTTCCTTTACGGACACAGTTTTCACACGATTTTCGCCAAATTTTCACCCAAATTTCTTTAGCCGGTGACGAAGAATGTAACGAGGGCGATTTTTGAATTTCGAAAAAATGGCGGAGATATGGCTGTTTGAAATTTTAAAAAATTTGCTGCGGCCGAACCATTGGTCCGATTTTCACCAAATTTTCACCAAATACTCCTTATATTTTTCACGAATTATTGGTGTAAAAAAATTGCCACTTTTTAATTATTATTTTTTTAGTAGGGAGAAATTTTATACTTCTACCCTTTACGAGAGGCACATCCCTAGGCCAATGAGCCCATTATTTCTACCTTGACACTTAAAAAAATTTTCGAAAAAAGATCTTAAAAAATTTTTCAAAAAAAACTTGGAAAATTTTTCAAAAAAAAAACTCGGAAAAAAAAAAAAAAAACTTCGAAAATTTCTTGAAAAAATCATAGAAATTTTTTCGAAAAAACAAACTTGGGAAATTTTTAGAAAAAAAGGAAAATTTGGAAAATTTTTCGAAAAAAAAAAACTTCGCCCTCCCTTATACTTCTCCCTCCTTTATACTTTCCCTCCCTTATACTTCTCCTTCCTTTATACTTTCCCTCCCTTCTTTATACTTTCGTTCCCTTATACTTCCCCTCCGCTGTACGTACCCTCCGTTATACTTCCCCCTCCCATATTGTTACTTCTCTTTAAGCAAATTTTCGTTGGAAGCTCTTCAAACAAGTACTTTTTTCTTCACTTTCTTTCGTCACTGCAAAATTAAAATTCATCAAATTTAACGGATGTTTAAAAATTATGTGAATTTCATCGTGTACAAAATTTTATTGTGCAAAAACGTTTTAAAATAAAAGGGAAGAAAATATTGTCCTTTTTAAATTAAACTCAACAAGGAAAGCTCCTTTAATTTTATTATTGGGATTAAAAACCTAATAACCGTAAAATTGTATTTTATAAAGGTTTTTTTTATTTAATTTTATAATTAAAATATTGTACAATTGAAGTAAAAAGTTTATGTTAAGGTTTTATCTTTTTTTTCTTTAAAAAAAATGTAATTAAACGCCTTATTATCGTAAATCTTCCTGTTGAGGGGGGTCTAAAAAATGTGTAAAAAGTGAATTAATTTCCAGATATCTAGAAAGGGATGTTAAAAGGGACGTTGGACTCGAGAACAACGGGAGGGGTCTTTTAATCCCCGCGGCTCCTATGAATATTTAAGCGGTATTCATCTCTTACATAACACACGGGATATTTATAGGGATTTAATGCTAATAGTGGAACTCCTCTTAAACAGAAAACACCCTCTTCTACGGACAATTTAGCAGAACCCTTTTTTTGGAGGTCGGGTCCGAAACTACGCCTCATTTAAAGTATAAAATGGGGATGTTTTTGCATAATCGTGTTTGTATTCGTATTTCCTGATAACACCGCCATGCCATTATCAGATCGATAGTTTAGGGAGCAGTTAATCATCTGATCACCTTACATTTACAATTCCCGGGAAACTTGGCGATAACACGCGCTGCGGCTATAGGGGCCTCCTTCCGGCCATTTATAGACCCTTACCCAAACATCGATCTCCTATTAATCCTTTATCTCACCTCTCGTTAATTATAATTGAATACAAAAGCAATGAAAAATTTTATAAAATTTCTATTTCCATGTTTGTCATCCTCGGTAAAAACAGCATTAGCATTCGGACGAATTCCCACGCTTCCCTCTTTTTCAGTAACACAATCAATTTTAATTAGCGCTAACGGTAACAGGATCCCGAACCTTTTTTGCAGGGTTGAAAAATAAAAGGGTCTCTCTGAAAAAAAGTTACGATTTGCACTTCATTTGACTCGAGTTGCATGTGATGTTGAGGTGAATTTCGTCTGGACTTCCCCTCCAAAGTCCCTTTTGCCCTAAAAATGTGGCTGCACCGGGATTGCGCATGGAACTAGGGTTTTTAATCCCTGCAATAAAAGTTCCGGACACACTTTAACTAAGGCCCAACGCTAAATATTTACGCATAACCTATGTTTTGAACGTCTAATACTCTACGTCTAATAGAGGCCATTAGACCACTCCTCCTGCTCAATCAAAAGCCTCAAAAGCCATCAGACCAACTCCTCCTGGCTAATCCGAAGCAATAGAGGCCATTAGACCACTCCTCCTGCTCAATCAAAAGCCTCAAAAGCCATCAGACCACCTCCTCCTGGCCAATCCGAAGCAATAGAGGCCATTAGACCACACCTCCTGCTCAATCAAAAGCCTCAAAAGCCAACAGACCACCTCCTCCTGGCCAATCCGAAGCAATAGAGGCCATTACACCACTCCTCCTGCTCAATCAAAAGCCTCAAAAGCCATCAGACCACCTCCTCCTGGCCAACCCGAAGCAATAGAGGCCATTAGACCACTCCTCCTGCTCAATCAAAAGCCTCAAAAGCCATCAGACCACCTCCTCCTGGCCAATCCGAAGCAATAGAGGCCATTAGACCACTCCTCCTGCTCAATCAAAAGCCTCAAAAGCCTCAAAAGCCATCAGACCACCTCCTCCTGGCCAATCCGAAGCAATAGAGGCCATTAGACCACTCCTCCTGCTCAATCAAAAGCCTCAAAAGCCATCAGACCACCTCCTCCTGGCCAATCCGAAGCAATAGAGGCCATTAGACCACTCCTCCTGCTCAATCAATAGCCTCAAAAGCCATCAGACCACCTCCTCCTGGCCAATCCGAAGCAATAGAGGCCATTAGACCACTCTTCCTGCTCAATCAAAAGCCTCAAAAGCCAACAGACCACCTCCTCCTGGCCAATCCGAAGCAATAGAGGCCATTACACCACTCCTCCTGCTCAATCAAAAGCCTCAAAAGCCATCAGACCACCTCCTCCTGGCCAACCCGAAGCAATAGAGGCCATTAGACCACTCCTCCTGCTCAATCAAAAGCCTCAAAAGCCATCAGACCACCTCCTCCTGGCCAATCCGAAGCAATAGAGGCCATTAGACCACTCCTCCTGCTCAATCAAAAGCCTCAAAAGCCATCAGGCCACCTCCTCCTGGCCAATTCGAAGCAATAGAGGCCATTAGACCACTCCTCCTGCTCAATCAAAAGCCTCAAAAGCCAACAGACCACCTCCTCCTGGCCAATTCGAAGCAATAGAGGCCATTAGACCACTCCTCCTGCTCAATCAAAAGCCTCAAAAGCCAACAGACCACCTCCTCCTGGCCAATCCGAAGCAATAGAGGCCATTAGACCACTCCTCCAGCTCAATCAAAAGCCTCAAAAGCCATCAGACCACCTCCTCCTGGCCAATTCGAAGCAATAGAGGCCATTAGACCACTCCTCCTGCTCAATCAAAAGCCTCAAAAGCCAACAGACCACCTCCTCCTGGCCAATCCGAAGCAATAGAGGCCATTAGACCACTCCTCCTGCTCAATCAAAAGCCTCAAAAGCCATCAGACCACTCCTCCTGCTCAATCAAAAGCCTCAAAAGCCATCAGACCACCTCCTCCTGGCCAATCCGAAGCAATAGAGGCCATTAGACCACTCCTCCTGCTCAATCAAAAGCCTCAAAAGCCAACAGACCACCTCCTCCTGGCCAATCCGAAGCAATAGAGGCCATCAGACCACAGCTCCTGCTCAATAAAAAGCCTCAAATCACGGTGTCAAATAATTTTTGGTTATGCGCAATCACGGTGTCTAAAATTTTATGTCCATGCGCAATCACGGTGTCTAATAGTTTTTACCTGTGCGCAATCACGGTGCCTGAAATGTTGGAGCAGGTAAAAAAATGCGCAATCACGGTACGCCCAAAAATGTACTATAAACACCCTTTATCGTTTCCGATAATAAAGTTAATTGCTTGTTAAAACTTTTCGCAGTAAATGGCATCATTAGGATTTTTTTTAAATTGGTTTTTCTTCCCCTCTTTTTGTTACCTACTAATTTATTCCTTTTTTTTCAGTTCTGAAAGAAGAGTTCAGGATAGAACCTCAGAATTTGAGGGTTGCACAAGGAGAAACTGCTCTGCTAGAATGCGGACCTCCTCGCGGCCACCCGGAGCCGGTCGTTCTATGGAAAAGGAACGGGCATCTCGTCGATCTAGACAGCAATAAAAGGATGAGGATTGTAGACGGAGGGAATTTGGCGATACAGGATGTGCGGCAAACTGACGATGGAAGGTATCAATGCATTGCCAAAAATACTGTTGGAACTAGGGAATCTTCTGTCGCTCTTTTACGAGTTCATGGTAAGTTAGCTTAGGTTTTCTTTTTTTAATCTTTTGTTTATAGTGAAACCGTATATCGTCCGAGGTCCTGAAGATGCTGTGACGTTAGCTGGTGGGAGTGTGGTTTTCGAATGTTTGGTTGAAGGCGACCCTGTGCCTGATGTGATGTGGAAAAGGATAGCGGGTGGAGGTCCGATGCCTCTTTCTAGAGCTAGAACTCAGGATGATAAAAGTCTGCGTCTTGAAGCCGTCACCACAGAAGACGAAGGCGAATACAGCTGTGAAGCAGATAACGGTGTCGGAACAGTCTCCGCATCTGCCACATTGACCGTCCATTGTAATTTTTCAATCGGTATTTTATTTGCAGAACTAATTTATTTTTAGCTCCTCCTGTGGTGATGTCCAAGCCAACAGATCAAGTAGTAGAAGTCGGCGATGACGCAGTCTTTACGTGTGGCATCGAAGGAAACCCAAGGCCGTCGATATTTTGGTCTATAGAAGGAAACAGGACACTTCTGTATCCTGGAGAAATCATGGATAGATTTCATGCTACTTTGACGCCTGATGGTCAAGCAGTTTTAACTCTTCAGGATGTCATACGGAATGATTCCGGTATTGTGGTGATCTGCTCGGCAGTCAATCAAGCAGGATCTGACTCATGGAGGGCCCGACTGTCTGTCACAACTCCTGAAGAAAACCCACCTCCTATTATCATCTTAGGTACTTCATACAGAAGAATCATTTTTATTCTAATGCCTTTTTAGGTCCATCGAATCAAACTTTGCCGTTGAAATCTGTGGCGCAGTTGGCATGCAAAGCAACTGGAACTCCTACACCTGTGATAACATGGTACAAAGATGGATCTCCTGTGCTACCTATGGAGAGAATCAATATTTCTGAAAGTGGCAACCTAAAGATAAATGATCTTATCAAAACGGATAGTGGGCAGTACACATGTGTGGCATCGTCTCGTTCTGGGAAAGCGACCTGGAGCGCATTTTTGAGATTAGAATCGCCTACTAATCCAAACATTGCGTTTTTCCGTGCTCCAGAATCTACGACTTTCCCTGGTCCGCCATCAAGGCCGAGTATTGTCAACAAAACGCATAGTAGCATCACCATTTCTTGGACTAGAAACAATAAAATTGGTTCATCCTCATTGATCGGATATCAAGTCGAGATGTTCAGCAAGGAAATGAATGAAGGTGGTTCTCCTGGCTGGGCCGTCGTTGCTAAACGTGTCTCTGGACCTGTTTATACTCAAAATCATCTCCGTCCTGGTGCTACTTATGTTTTTGTCATTCGTGCTGAAAATGCTCATGGTTTTTCACCGCCTTCCCCTCGCTCAGAACCGACTGTAGTGCCTCCTTTAGGCGCCGGTGCTGAAGAAGAACTTGACCCAATCATGAAAGAAGCCAGAAGTGCTCTTCTAAACGGACACGTCGTCGAACTCTCTCATATTCAGCCGCTATCATCAACAACCATCAAAATCGTCTGGGAGGTCTGTCTTTCATCTTCTAAAAAACATTCTCTAAATTACGTTTTTCAGATATTAAATTCAGACTATGTAGAAGGATTTTATATTTACTCTCGCGGTCTAGACGCACCAGCACGATCGACAAACATGCTCACAGTTCTTCATGCAGGAGAAGCCTCAGGATTCGTAGTCACCGGATTGGCCAAATTTACTCGCTATCAATTTTTTCTTGTTCCTTTTTATAAAACTTTAGATGGTAAACCTTCTAATTCTCGAACAGCAAGAACTCTTGAAGATGGTAAAATATTTTTAAAAATTTTTTTTTGTCTAATTTTTAATTTTAGTGCCTTCTGAGCCACCTGTTGGGCTTGAGCCTGTATTACTGAATACAAGCGCTGTTTATTTAAAATGGAAAGCGCCACCGCAGTCTGCGCATAATGGAATACTGCGGACATACCAGGTTATCGTCCGAGGAGGAGCTTCATCAAATACAACGGTTTTAAACAACGTGACTGTAAATGCAGGCACTCCTTCTTTATTGCTCACAAATCTTTCTTCGGGTATCGTCTACACTGTTGAAGTCGCTGCAGCGACTCGGGCTGGATTGGGCCCTTTTACATCACCTGCTAATCTTAGACTGGACCCATCATCCAGAAAAGTCTATAGAGATCAGCATCAAAGGCAGCCGATTGGTCAAAAACCGGGTATTGGGCCAGGCCATAATGATTTTCTAACTGAGACATGGTTTATGGCATTGCTGGGAAGCATGGTGGCAGTTATGCTTCTTCTTTTTGCCGCAATGTTGCTTGTTAGGAGAAGACAACTCCTTACCAAAAAAACAACTCTTCCTGGTTGTAAGTATTTTTTTGTATACAACAAATTGTTTAATTTAAATAGATTCACGGTCAAACGGAGGAATTTTGGCGACTCCCTTGAGTTTGAAAGCCGCTGTCGGTTTACCGCATCCGATGTCAACAGCGATGGTTCCTCATCCCCACGATTCTACGCTTTGGATCGAGCCAAACCGTGGCTCATCGTGGTCGCACAACGGAGAACTCGAACCAGCTGATTACGCTGAAGTCGACCCAGTCTCAAGTTTCCACGGAAAAGGAGACGGCTCGACAAGCCCAGCGCCATACGCCACAACAACTTTGATTCCCAAATATAACTCTAGACAAAACACAAATGAAAGACTCCCTCCTGTAAGTATCTTTTATGTAAAGAAAATCACATTTTTATATTTATTTACAGGGTTGGGTTCAAATCTGCCCTTCAAATGAGAAAGAAGAACCTCCATATGCTCCACAAAATTCATTTTACAATTCCAACGTTTATTCAGACACTTATCTCTTTGATAAAAATGAATATCCACAAAATAAAGGTAAAAAAATTATTTTTAAAAATTGTATTATTCATATTAAAAATGGTTTAGGAAAAATAAATGATATTCAAGCAAAGGAAAGCTCTTCAATTAAAAAGATAAGAGTAAGTTTAAATTTTCGGGAAGCACATTTTCACAAAATAATAAAGGCTTTTTTGATTTTTTGAGTGCCGCTTTACACTTCAATTCTGTGATCCACAGGGTTTTTAACTTGTGTGTCTTTTTAGGAAAAATAACCTATTTCATTTCTGATAACATGTTTTTTACAAATTATTTTGTGCTTTTCTTTTAATTGTTTTTAATTTTTAGGATTGAACAACCTTGGGAAGCCTTCATCATTAGTAGTGACTCAGTGTGGACGAAAGACAGTGTCCGAGTTGGGTTCGCGTGGCGATCAAAACCAATTTACGTTAAGGAGACCATCGGGCTTTCAAAAAAGCACCCACGGAATATCCAACGGTCAACAGCATCATCAGCCGCAACCGCCGCCGCCGAGGCAGGCTGGAGGATGGAGGATGACGACGAATCCTGTCCATACGTTATCGACCTTCACACCTCCCCCGCCGGCCTACGCTCAATACCAGCCGCTTTACCACAACTCGTCTAGGAGCGAGCCCTCCTCGTGATTTAGTCCTAACGCATAAACCGTCTTAAAGACTGATTATCTCATAGTCCGTGATTTTTGTCGATAAAAGTCGAAAAGCTTCTCGCTTTCTCGCCTGCTTGTGACTCATATCAATAAAATATCATATCATGCAAGTAGATTTTTTTCTTTCATCATTTTTTATGAGTCATAGTTTTTTTTTATTATTATTTCAACCAAAGTATTATTTATTATTTGTACGTATTTTGTAAATAAAAGTAGTTAGTTGGCCTACATAGTAGTCAGAAAAGCAAAGTTTAGTATTGAGTACTAAATTGAGAATAGTAAACCCTTAATAAACTTATTGTGCCATAAAAATTTAGATAAGTAAAAATTTATTTATGAGGCTGAATATTTTAAGTGTGAAAATACACAAAACAGCTCTTATAATTAGAAGTCAAATATTACTTTTTAAAAGTCAAATATTCTTATTTCTTGCATGCAAAGATTCCAAATCCTTTTACTTCACTATCTTCAAAGAACTCTATGCTGGTCCCAGAAGTATAGCTGCAAAACCTCGTAAGTCCAATTTTTCCCCAAAATAAGGTTTTGAGCTTGCTGGGTAAGGCTCTAGAACCTTCGTAGAAAGTTTGGTTTCGATTCAGTGAGAAATGTCTTCTCTATGTTCGACTGTAATAACCTGCAAGTCCATAACCTTCTAGAAGGGTTATAGGAAGTTTTTTGTGTCTCCTGTAAAATTCTGAGTTGAGAACATACGAGGTTTTGCAGGTATACTGTCGTTATGCCATTATGCCATAACATGCCAGATCCTAGGACTCCTGAAAAGTCAGGATTTGCCCTCTTTATGCAAGAAAAAAAATATTTTCTATTTGACTTCACTAAAAGCTTTTATTTATCTAAAAAAAATAGCCTTAGCTATTAAGCCATAAAAAGTGTAAAATACGCAATAAAATGTAGATATTGTGTTCCACTTTTTTTTTCCATTTTTTTCCCCCTAATTTTGAGGCCCGAGTCATCACTCTAGAGGTTGTTAATGTTCTCTAAATCTGCAAATTATCTGTTAGTATTTCACAATACTAGATGTTAAATTTGATGTAAAATATTGTGAAATAATGTACATATCAAAATACGCAATAAATGTGTAAAGGAATGTTTTGTAATTCTTTAAAAAAAATAATATTTTATACTATGTGGATATATTTTATTTATAAAAATGTACATAGCGTCCACTGTTAAATTTGCATTTTTTCGATTTTTTTCTTAACATTTTCTGTGTATCGTTGAATATTGGTACCTTGTACTGCGACTGATTCAACTTTTTAAAATATTTCCATAATTGTCTTATCAGCTTTCAGATGCTTCATAAAATTTAAAAAAGCTTGCTACCTTTAAAAAGTGTTCCTAAGTTCTTAAGCCGTTGAGCAACCGACACTTTTTCTATTTTTCTATAATAAAATTATGAAAATATGAAATATTTACTTCCATATTTGTTGTAAATATGTTGATAAGTTACCAAGTTGTATTATCCCGAAGATGTATGTATTTGTATGTTTGTGGTAGCATAAAATAAAAGTTGTGCATATTTGACTTCTTAACTTCCTCAAAGAAAAGTTGTTGCCTTCATGTCATCTTTTGGGAAGGTTTCTTCCTAACCTAATACAGGAAAAGTGATTAGTCTCCATGACTTCGATTTTAATGCAATTTTCAATCAATTTTTGTAGAATCTTCCTTTTGTAGTAACCACAAAATTTCATTTCCACAATTTAGTCTTCATGACTGCGATTTTAATGCAATTTTCAACAAATTTTTGTAGAATCTTCCTTTTGTTGTAACCTCAAAATTTCATTCCCACAAATCAGATGATGAACATTTATCGAGTTATGAAATAAAAGAAATCTACACTTAAAGCCTTGCTTTTATTGATTATAAAAATATTTGATTAATGTTAAATTCTATGAGATCAATATTGTTATTTAAAAAATTCCATGAGATTATTGTTTTTAAGTTAAGCCCAAGGTGTTCGACATTTTCCGATTTTATCCCTTCGTTGTCCATTAGGGCATTTTTTCCTATAATGCCTCCTTTTGTGGCGTCGATTGCTCTTAGGGTCTTTCGGGTCGAAGGGTGTCGACAAATGTATTCGCTGAAGCCCTCGATGGAATGAATTCATTTTCGTCGGATACCTCAAACTCGCTATTTTGTATACGGCGACGTTTGCAGTTTTCTCCGCAGGAATAGGAATCGCGTCGCAGAAAAACGCGAACGATAAAAAAACAACAAAGCACGTATTAAATTCATGACTGATTTTCCAAAAACAAGATGGGACCCTTTTATATGAAATACCTACTTGACCTTATCTTATCTTCAATGTTATCCCATCGATTTTTTAGTTTGAAAAAATTATAAACAACAAAAATTTCTACAGAATCGACAGTCAAAATGGCTCTCAGACGACTAAAAATCCTAAAATTATGGCTCAACCAACAATCAAAGATTTTTAAAATATTTTTTTCCTGAAATGAAATAAATAAACCAAAGTATTCAACAAATGTTTCAGAAAAAATAAAATTAGAACACAAAAAAATGAATTAAAAACGTTTATAAGTCAAGAAAAATAGTTCAAATTTCATTCTCAGTGAAAGAAAATATTACTACATGAATAGGATAACATAAAATTGAGCTTTTCATTCAAAAGGAGTTAAAATGGGGCAAATGATTACTAGGTAAGCTTTTTAATTTTTGTACTCTTTCAATGTGTGTGAAAATTTGAGGCGCTCCGGGTACGAAGGGCGAACTCAACAAAACGTAGTTTCGAGATATTCGCATTTTAAAGTTTTATTTTTCGGGCGAACTCAACAGAAAAGTCATGCCCTGGAATGGGAAAAGGAGTGGGGGTTGTAGACTAGGATGTGGAGTTCGCCCTTCGTACCCGCTCGGATATCGCAGTTAGAGGTTTGCCGCATATCGGTTTTTACGAATTTAAAGGGGAAAAAAGGGCGAACTCAACATAAAAATTATATGGGTGTATTCACCAAGAGGTCTAGAATCTGAAAATGAAGAAAAAAAAATTGTCCGATGTTGAGTTCGCCCTTCGTACCCGGAGCGCCTCAATTGGACCCAAGGCTTCAACCAATAGCAGAAGATGGCAAACTTTAACTAAATCCATTCATAGTTCAGGCCATTTTTATTCTTCAGAATTTTAATAATTTTTTCTATTTTTATTTTAGCATAAAATTATCTTGAAAGTAATTGAGGAAGTTAAAAATAAGGCAAAAAAACCACTTAGCAAAATGATAAACTTCCTTGAAGGTTGAGTATCTATAACCTACTTCAGATGCGATACCAAATTAAACTTTATTTAACTTTCAAGGGTTAAGATTTTTTGATAAAAAGAAATGGATTAGGCAATTTAAAACAAAAGAGATAATTTTAAAAAGTTTATTATTGTCTGTTAACCTTAAAACTTAACAGATCCATCCGTATGGATGGTGACATTCGTAGCTAAATGGTAAATCGAGCGTCCTTACTTTCGGCATGCCTTCTCTCTCGCGTATAATTTTGGCAAAATAGTGGACGTTTTCAGCCGGAAAAAAGAATCCCGGAGGTTGAACTCGGGAAACGAAAAGAGGTGCTGATGGGTGGACGCCGGTGAAAATTGTGCGCGTTTCTAATGTTGGGTCGTACAGTGGTGAACCCCTAGTAGACGCTAAACATAAAATTAATATGAAAAAGAACATTTTTTTAATTTAAAGAAAGAAGAGTTTAT
The DNA here is from genome assembly GCA_014119065.1 of Orius insidiosus. NCBI lineage: Eukaryota > Metazoa > Arthropoda > Insecta > Hemiptera > Anthocoridae > Orius > Orius insidiosus. The sequence continues at coordinate 14,145 of JACGAQ010001056.1, read as the reverse complement.
ATAATGAGTTTTCTTCCTTCGCCTTCGCCTTCCTTTATGTCACGTTTTGTTTATTTCTTGTTTAACTAAAAATAAACAATTATTTTGAAAAAACAAACAAAATTTGACCCAAAAATCCTTGGCAACCAAAATATGAAACCTAACTTCTCCAATTTTTTGGAGTCTGAAGGCGTAGGCAAGGTTAGGTCGGGTTTTGATTGGCGGAGAGCGGTAGAGAAATGCCCAATAAAAATTTAGTATTTCTGTTTCAGAAAAGACAGAGCTCATTTTTATGAATATACTAAATGGAGGAAGGTGTAAGTTCATAAAAAGTCATTTTTTATAAACAAAATTTTATTACAAAAGTATAAAACAATAAAAAGTTATTTTTTATTTGGTTCACTTGGATTTTGACCTTCTCTTTGGAGAGTTTCTGGGGAAGAAATTTTTTTAGGATTTTCATTTTTTTCTTCGGGGTTTTTTGGTGGGTTTTCGGCGATTTTTAATCTTTCTTCGAGCTGCTTGACTCTGTCGTAAAGATGGAAATATCTTCCGAACATTTCTTCGGCGGCAGCCAAGCTGTCGAATTGAGGTTGAACTGGGATGATCCGTGAAGGGAAAGTTATCGGCGATGTAATAGGTGTCATCGAGACGATATCATGAAGACAATCCGATCTGCCTGTTCGGTCTTCTTTTCTTACCGGTGGAACGTAAATGGTCCTTCCATCTCTGATTCCAGCTGCGTACGGTAAAGGCAGAAGATTCCCACAATGTGGGCAATTTTTAGCTTCCAATTTCATTGAATTTGGGATCTAAAATAACCATTTGTCAGCTTCAAAAACTTGTTTTCGACTTACCATTTCCGACGTTCTCGAATCTGAAAATCGTGGCTGAAATCCTTTCATGTCCGGCTTGCTGACGGGATATCCGCAAATTTTTGATGGAGGTTGATTCGCTGATCGGTATTCGACGCAGACGACTTCTTCACCTGTCGGCCTCGTGGTGACGCCCAGAACGAAAGCAAAAATTAAGAAAAACGTCCTCATCTCTTCTACTTTTTGAATGAAGAATGAATTACAGAAAAACAATTTTTCTTTCCCAACGAACAAAAACATTTTGTTCAAAAATGCTGAATCAGGGCTCCATTTACGTAATAACTTCTGTCAAAAATTTATAAATACAATTTTTATTTGACTGAAGAAATCTTATTTTAAGGGGATATGAGGGTTTTAAGTTGGTTGCTTTGTACATATTTCGTTGTGAGCAACGGTTTTCGGTTTTTCCCTTCTATCTTGGAAACCGTCGCTTAAAACGAAAAAATGTCATAAGTAAAAGTTGTAGCTACGGAAATTTACTACATAAAATATCTTATTGGTTTTTTCCGTCAAAGCAATATTTTAGGAGATATGAAGGTTTTAAGTTTTCAGACAGGCTCTGTAGGATTATTAGTTTTAACCTCATAACTCCTTAAGTATTGCTCTTACGCAAATAATAAATAAAAAAATTTTTGTAGGAAATCTTTGTACCTACAACTTTTACTTAGGACATTTTTTCGTTTTGAGCGACGGTTTCCGAAATAGAAGGGAAAAACCGAAAACCGTTGCTCACAACGAAAAATTTGCAAAGCAACTCACTTAAGAACCCTCATATCTCCTTAAGTATTGCTCTGACAAAAAAACCAATGAGGTCTTTTTTGTAGGAAATTTCCGTAGCTACGACTTTTAGTTACGAAATTTTTTCGTTTTGAGCGACGGTTTCCGAGATAGAAGGGAAAAACCGAAAACCGTTGTTAACAACGAAAAATTCGCAAAGCAACCAACTTAAATACTTCCATATCTCCTAAAGTAATGCTCTGACGGAAAAAACTAATAAGATATTTTATGTAGTAAATTTCAGTACCTACAACTTTTGCTTAAGACATTTTTTCGTTTTGAGCGACGGTTTCCGAGATAGAAGGGAAAAACCGAAAACCGTTTTTAACAACGAAAAATTTGCAAAGCAACTCACTTAAAAACCCTCATATCTCCTTAAAAATATCCGTGGGTTATTTAATTTTCTCTTTTTCCTCCTCATGCAGTCTTAAGGTATTGATTGTTTGGTGCTTCATATATAAAAATTTTCCCCCTCCACTGCAAGAAGCAGAGTGGCGCAGTGGAAGCGTGCTGGGCCCATAACCCAGAGGTCCGTGGATCGAAACCACGCTCTGCTAATTTTTTTGTCTTGCTTGGGATGAAGGTGAGAAAGACAAAAGTTAGTAAAAAACTAATTTATTTAAAAAAGTATACAAAATTTTTCTTAATATTTAATAGGGGTCTGAGTGAGGGAAAGGTTGTGCAGGTCCTAAGTGGATGGTGGGTCCTGTTTGCGGGTAAAGGAAGGAGTTTTGACTGGGAAAGCTGACTGGGGCGCAAGGTGAAGGATGATGAAGGAAATCCTGCTTGAGAAGCGGCTTGTGACTGATGAGCGGTGAAGACGCCTGCGGGACATAATCCTGAACAGGGACGTATCTAAAATTTGGAGGTAAAGGATTGGAAATCGAAGGTTGTCGGTAATGTGTCAACGGCGAAGAAAGTGGAGGGAGGTGCCTGTAAGTCGGCGTCAACGGAGGAAGATGCCTGTAAGTCGGCGTCAACGACGGAGAAAGCGGAAGGTGCCTGAAATTCGGCGTCAACGATGGAAGATGTCCAAAATGAAGCGGAAGACCAGGACAAGACAAAGGCGCAGGAAGTCCTCCCAAAGGCAGTCCAAGATGTCCAAGATCCAAATGTGCTGGTAAAATCGGCGAACGTTTATGAAGCCCAGGAATCTTCAAATCCCTTCCAAGGGCCCTACAGCAAACCAGAACCATCAAAAATATTAAAATGCTCTTCATTTTTCAATTTTAAAACTGATCCCAAATAGTGAAAGTAACGACTTTTATAATAAAATCTTCCCAAAGGAGTCACGTTTTGTTTCCATCAAAATAAACAGTGTCAAAATTTTGTTGACATTTTAAATAGAAACAATAAAATCAACGTGCTTTTTTCTAATAAATAATAATTCCTATAAAGGCTTAAAATTATTGGCGGAAGGATGTCAATTTAATGTTTATTTATTTTTAGATTGCAAAATAAGAAAAACATTTCAGAAAAGTCATTCAAGGCGGCGATTCAAATAGTTGAATTTTTAAAAGCTAGTGAGTTTTTTGTTTTTGATTAAAAAAAGTACTGGTTTGAAGAGCTTCCAACGAAAACTTCCTTAAAGAGAAGTATCTATATAGGAGGGGGAAGTATAACGGAGGGGACGTAAAACGTAGTGGGAAGTATATGGGAGGGGAAGTATAACGGAGTGGGAAGTATGTGGGAGGGGAAGTATGTGGGAGGGGAAGTATAACGGAGGAGGAAGTATAACGGAGTAGGAAGTATATGGGAGGGGAAGTATAACGGAGGGGGAAGTATAACGGAGTAGGAAGTATATGGGAGGAGAAGTATAACGGAGGGGGAAGTATTACGAACGGCGAAGTATAACAGAGGGGGAAGTATAAGGAAGGGGAAAGTATAACAGAGGGGGAAGTATAATGGAGGGGGAAGTATAAGGGAACGAAAGTATAAAGGAAGGGGATGTAGTAGGGAGGGAAAGTATAAAGGAGAATTTTCCAAGTTTGTTTTTTCGAAATTTTTTTTTTTTTGGAAAAATTTTCTTAGTTTTTTTTCGAAAAATTTTTTAAGTTTTTTTAGTCCGAAAAAAAAATTTTTTTTTTCAAAAAATTTTCCGGGTTTTCCTTTTTTTTTTTTCGAAAAATTTTCTAAGTTCTTTTTTTCGAAAAATTTTCTAAGTTTTTTTTTTTGAAAAATTTTCCGGGTTTTTCTTTCTTTTTCTTTTTCTTTTTTTTTTTTAATTTTTTAAGTTCTTTTTTTCGAAAAATTTTTTAAGTGTCAAGGTAGAAATAATGGGCTCTTTGGCCTAGGGATGTGCCTCTCGTAAAGGGTAGAAGTACGAAATTTCTCCATACTAAAAAAAATTAATAAATAAAAAGTCGCAATTTTTTTACGCCAAAAATTCTTAAAAAATATAAGGAGTAATTGGTGAAAATTTGGTGAAAATCGGATTAACGGTTCGGCCGCAGCAAATTTTTTAAAATTTAGGAAGTTTTAGGAAGTTAATTAAGTTTTGTCAAGATTTTAGAGAAGAAGGTATTTTCCTTTTTCCCGGAAGGGCGGATTTGAGGAGCAAAATATTTTCGTGCATTATGAAAGGGGATGTTGTCACTCTGAAGACTTTTCTTCAGAATCAGACAGTCATCGAAAGCGCTTCTGCTCTTCAAACTTTCATCAGAGACATGAAGCAACCTATAATTCCGATGAGAGTTCAAAAGCTCGTTTTAGGTAACCGGTTTCTCTAAGCTTTCGATGAACAAAATTTTTCAGAATAGCCGACAACCCTGGAATTCCTGAAAACGTGGTAGCATCGGATGCTTTTGGCCTTCTTCAGCAAGAACTATCAGGCCTACGTTTGGAACTTCTTCTTTCCGTACTGGAACTTATCTATTTAATCTGCTGCAACTCAATCCGCAGTGAACTAACATGCATCAGCCTTCCTATAACTATTCTCCCAACATTTTTCGACACCAAAGTAATTTTTTTCCTCCATTTGCATTTTAAGTATTTTTTAGCTCCTTTGGAGTCAAAAGTGGCAAAAAGCGGCGACGAGATTTCACGAAATTATAATCAAAACGCCTGAATGTGTCGGCCGGAATCGAATCGTTGCTCAACCTGATCCTCTGGCACGCTACCGTTCGTACATCAGACTTATTCGACATAGAATACTCGTCAATAATAATAATTTCTATTAAAAAACCTATTTTTAGTATCATCATTATTATGGAATGGTATTAAGAAATATCAATCATATGGGATTTAGAGAATTCTGGGTATATCAGCGCTCTTTTGATAAGATGGCTAAACTCCCAAGGTCATGGGAGTATTATTCGCTGTCGGATGATTGTGGATTAATAATTGTAGTCGTTTTGAGGAGAGAACACTGTATTTTTAAGCCGATGGATATCAGACAGACATGAGACAACTTGAGAGAGTTTTCATGGTTATACAATGTTGCCAACTTTACTGGGGGCAGAAGGTTGCGTGTTCAAATCACGTCGGTGTCACCAATATTATTCGCTGTCGGATGATTGTGGATTAATAATTGTAGTCGTTTTGAGGAGATAACACTGTATTTTTAAGCCGATGGATATCAGACAGACATGAGACAACTTGAGAGAGTTTTCATGGTTATACAATGTTGCCAACTTTACTAGGGGCAGGAGGTTGCGTGTTCAAATCACGTCGGGGTCACCAATATTATTCGCTGTCGGATGATTGTGGATTAATAATAATTGAAGTCGTTTTGAGGAGAGAACACTGTATTTTTAAGCCGATGGATATCAGACAGACATGAGACAACTTGAGAGAGTTTTCATGGTTATACAGTGTTGCCAACTTTACTAGGGGCAGGGAAATATTCCATACAGGAGCTTCTCTACCAGGAGATCAAGAAAAAAGAGCCTTTTGATGAAAAGATTAAGAAAAACGATCAGAAATCTGAAAAAAATGGGTGTTTAAGGGCAGAAAAACCAAGGAAAACGGGTTTTTGAACTGTGAAAACCGAGGAAAATGCCCAAAAATTAGGTGAAAATGGTTTTTCTTGGGAGACTGATAGAAAATTGGAAAATGAGGGTTTTCTTTTTTCGTGAAAAGACTGCAATCTTTAGACTGAAATCTTTTGATCAGTTTAAGGGCAGAAAAACCAAGGAAAACGGGTTTTTGAACTGGGAAAACCGAGGAAAATGCCCAAAAATCAGGTGTAAATGGTTTTTCTTGGGAGACTGATAGAAAATGGAAACAGAGGGTTTTCTTTTTTCGTGAAAAGACTGCAATCTTTAGACAGAAATCTTTTGATCAGTTTAAGGGCAGAAAAACCAAGGAAAACGGGTTTTTGAACTGGGAAACCCGAGGAAAATGCCCAAAAATCAGGTGTAAATGGTTTTTCTTGGGAGACTCTAAGGGCAGAAAAACCAAGGAAAACGGGTTTTTGAACTGGGAAAACCGATGAAAATGCCCAAAAATCAGGTATAAATGGTTTTTCTTGGGAGACTGATAGAAAATGGCAAAAGAGGGTTTTCTTTTTTCGTGAAAAGACTGCAATCTTTAGACTGAAACCTTTTGATCAGTTTAAGGGCAGAAAAACCAAGGAAAACGGGTTTTTGAACTGGGAAAACCGGGGAAAATGCCCAAAAATCAGGTGTAAATGGTTTTTCTTGGGAGACTTTAAGGGCAGAAAAACCAAAGAAAACGGGTTTTTGTACTGGGAAAATTTTTTTTTTTTTTTTTTTTTTTTTATTTTCATTTACAAATTATTTACACATAGCGTCCGGCCAGGTTGCCCTATCGGCCGGTTCACATTTTACCTAAAACTATTTACATTTTTCTTTTTTCTATTAACTTAAAAATTATTTTCCTGCGTATTCCTCCTACGGCAGAGCTTAAACTAATTAATTTATTAATCTTTTAATTTATTAATCTAATTATACTACTACTACCCACCACCACCTTATACCTAATTATCCTAAATTTTATTATTTACAATGTGCTTCCTTAGCCATTCTTTTAATTTATTTTTTGTTCCTTTAGTCTTCTGCCTATTTACAAGATCTTCCGGTATTATATTCAGTATTTTTGGTGCCATATAACTTTTTACTCTCTTCCCATACTCGTTATTTACAATGTTCACTACATATTTTTTATTTGCCCTCATTTCCTTTATATTTTCTTTTTTAACCGCTATTTTATAAAATTCATCGTATAAATGAAAAATTGTTTTTAATAAATAAAATTTATAAGTGCTCAATGTCTCACATTCCCTCTCATTTTTGATTCCTTCTTTACAACCAGTTATGTATTCTAGTGTTTTGGTTTTTATTCTTTCAATTTCCCCTATTTTTCCTTCTGCTGCATTTCCGTAGCATTCAACACCGTATCGTAACAAGGATTCAAAGATTGCTTTGTAAACCATAATTAAAGTGTTTTTCGGAATATACCAACGTAAATGGTATATTCTCGCTTGACAAAATCTCAGTTTAGTTTTTAAATGCATTAAATGATGGTCCCAAGTCATCTTGTGATCGATGAGAATCCCCAGATATTTGAAATACTCCACTTCTTGAAGTACTGGACAATTACAATTTCGAGGGTTATATTTATTGAGCATGCAATCACATTCATGACATTTCAAATTAGTAGGTACATGTCCTGGCATTTGTGGGGTTTTTAATACCATCACCACTGTTTTCTTTGTGTTAATTTTCAATCCTTTGTCATGTGCCCATTCTGTTAATCGACATAAACTTTGTTGGGCTTTTCCAACTGCTTCATCATAATTTTTATGATATGCCATAAAAGCCGAATCATCAGCGTAGAAGAATGCATCATCCGCACCAATTACTTTTTCTATTTCGTTAACATAAATGTTATATAATTTGGGACCTAGGGTACTGCCTTGGGGAACCCCCCTATTCATACTGATTGTTTTACTAAAGCTATCCCCTACTCTCACAGTTATTTTTCTCCCTTCTAAATAGTTTTTCATTAAATTTAAAGCTTTACCCCCTATTCCGATTTTTTCCATACTTTTTATCAATTCTTGATGGTCCAATGTCTCGAATGCTTTGGAGAAATCCACGAAAACACACACTACATATACATTTTTATGCAATTTATTATTTATTATTTCACAAAATTCATATAATAACTGTTCGGTCCCTCTACCCTTCCTATAAGCATATTGTCTGTCATTAAGCAGATCTTTTTCTTCTAAGTAATCCGACAATTTATTGTCTATATATTTTTCAACTACTTTATTGACAGCAGTTAGAATGTTTATGGGCCTATAATTCTTATACTCACTACACTTGCCTGCCTTATATATTGGTCTAATTATTGAGGTTTTTAACCCTGAAGGGTATATTCCAGTCTTGATTGTCAGATTTATCAACTTGGTAATCACCTTTGCAAATGTTTCCATATTACTTTGTATATCAACCATCCTAATTCCATCAATTCCAGGAGCTTTTTTATCTAGGGTTTTTATTATTTCCTTTATTTCATCCTGCTTAGCGTTCGGCAACTCGAATACTACATCCTCTCTATTCTCACTATCCCTGAAAGAACAGACCTTCCTACCACAGTCATGTTTTATCTTGTTTAACTCTCCATGTATAGTTTTTAGAAAGTTATCTGCTATTTCCTGTTCGTTAATATTTTTGAAGCTACTTAAAATTTTTTTATCTACATCCATTTTCGGTTTTTTTCCTGACACTTCATTTATCGTTTCCCAAATTTTTTTATAATCATACTTATGTTTCTTTATCTTTTCATAATAATACTCCTTTTTTACTCTATTTATCTCTATACACACTATGTTTCTAAGCTTTTTGTACTCCATTTTATATTTAATACTTGTTAGATTCGACTTATGTTTCCTAAACATGTTATCCCTTTTTCTCATTAAATTCTTAATAGCATCATTGAACCATGGTTTATCCTTAACTCCTCTTTTGTAGCCCTCTTCCATAGTTAATTTTTCACATGACATGTTGTAGATATACTCCATTTTTCCACACATATTTTGATAAAAACTATCCGGATCATTTTCCTTAGTTTCCCAGTTTGTCTCATTTACCAATTTATTTATTTTATCCATGTTATATTTGACAAGAACTCTTTTCTTGTCAACCTCAAAACCCACTTCACTCTGCAAGATTGCTAACCCAATAATATAATGATCCGAAATTTTTTCCCTTATTACAGCCGACACTACCTTCGACCCCTTAAATCTGTTCAGCCTTAAAAATGCATGATCTATACATGTTCTTGATAGTTTCCCTGCAGCAATTTCCTCTCTTGTGTAATCCTGAATATATGATACTAAACCTTTTTCGTACAGTGCCTCTAAATATCTTTCTGACACACTATCCGCCTTTTTGATATCTATATTGATATCACCTATTACCAATAGATTGTCTTTTGCAGTTCCCACCTTAAGCATCTCTCTCCACTCCTCTAAAAACATTGTTGTTAAATTGTACGTTTTGGATGGTGGTCTATATAAGGCTAAAACATTAAGATCTATATTATTTTTTGCACCTTGCAACCTAGCGCCTCACAGAATCGCCCCTTTATCTTAAGTTCCCTAAAAGTTAAATCTTCCCTAATGTACAAGATTATTCCTCCCCCACTTCTTTCTTCTCTTAAATTTATTAATCTGTGATATCCCTCAATGTTATAACAATCCTGAACATCCTTTTCTTGCACATTAACTTCTGTCAACACTATAATATCTATTTTATGCAATCTTATCACCACTAATAACTGATCCCAGTTCTTCCTAATAGATCTGATATTTAAATGAATAATAGAAAAGGAATTTACGCTACTTAATGCATACTCACGTACCCAATCCTCTACACTATCCTGCACATCAAACTGCGCTTCTTCTTCTGTGTCCCAGCTAGCCATCATTCTTAACGTTCGGGGATACACACATTAATATTAACACAGTTAGTACAGAATCCTTTATTATAGACATATATTTACAAAGTAATAAGAAACAATAATCACCGACACCATAATTAATGAAAAATTTTAAGAAGACCATTTTCTCAACTAATAAATCCTTGGCTTCTTTTAACATGTAAACAAACAAAAATAATAACCTTCTCTCCTGATTCCCGAGACTGTTATCCTTCCAACAGTTTAAGTTAAATTTCTCTGTTTCTCTTATCATTATCATTTAAGTTTATTTAAATCATTACCCGAGAACATCTTAATTATTGGTAACACCGGGGAAAATGCCCAAAAATCAGGTGTAAAATATGGTTATTCTTGGGAGACTGAGAGAAAATGGAAAAAGAGGATTTTCTTTTTTCGTGAAAAGACTGAAATCTTTTGATCAGTTTAAGGTGAAAGGGGACGACAAGTGTGGAGTTTTTTCGTGAGACAGAAGATGTGAGAAGGAAAGAGATAGAAACTCAAAATTTGCGGCACCTCTCACTCCTCTAAAAATGGTTCGATTTTAATTCTGTAAAGTGGAGCGTACTCGTTGTTTGAGTACAAATGTCGCAATTTTATCAAGAAAATTTTTTGAGCATCAGATTTTGAGATTTTGAGTTCAAAATTTTTGTTTTTTAGAAATTTAAAAAAGTCTTCTTATACATAGAATCAGAAAAAAATACTGAATCCACCGCACTTGGAAAAATTAAAATCGGATGAAAATTGGCCTCCGAAACGGAAAAATACGATTTTCCCTTTGATGTTTCGCCGCTTCCTCGCACCCGCTTCTTGGTATCGACCCTCTGAGTCCACCAAGATTTTTTTTTTATAGAAAGCGGGAATCTCGGAAGACTCATTATTTTCCAATCTCTATCCTACGAGTCCACTAAAATTTTTATTTTTATAAATTATTGAAAATTTATATTGTATGCTATAAATTTCTGCTAAAAGTGAAAAAGTATTATTCGGTGTGCCTACTTTCATTATTTTTTCTTGAATGTGTTCTAAACTATATTTCATACATTTTATGTATGAATTATAATTTATAGCAATCTGATAAACGTAAATATAGAAATAGTTATGTACATTGAACTCACAAAAGTGTGTGTAAATTTATTTCATTTGTTATGGTTTTTGACCTTGCCCTGTTTCTATGCGGAGGAGAAACAAAAACAAACATGATTGCGAGAGGATTATCTCCCACCCTTTCTTACCAACCCTACTTATTATTTACAAAAGTCATCAGTCGCCTATTTTTTTTCGCCCTTGGGTTTACTTGTTTTTTTTTTCTCTAAAAATGAGGTGTTCAACGAAAGGTCAAAAAAAATTGTGTGTAAGTGCCAAAAGAAAGAAAGTTGGCAGAAAACGAAGGTGAGTCTAAATGAATTACTAATAGATTTAATTAATTAATTAATTTATTATTTATTAAATAATACTATATTTTATATTGTTAATTATTATAAATATTTAAAGTTAGTTATTATTTTATATAAATATAATATGTAATTAATCAATGTGTAAAATTTGAAAGTGGAAAAAGTACGAACAACTTCAAAAGCACGAACTCTGAAAACCCGGTTTTTGCCGAAGAAATAGAAGAAAACGATACTAGTAATGATAATATACCAATGGTTGCGGTAAAAAAAATATATCCCAGCTCGAAAAAGAAAAAACGAACTATCAATGTAGGATTAATGAAATGGAGAACTCGGTAATTTATTTATTCATTTATTAACTTTTTTAAAATAAAGTAATACTTTTTTGTTCACTAGACCGAAAAACTTGGCGGACCATGAGTCTTCCGTAGTTCAGTCTCAAAATGTAGGAATAACCGAAAACCTAGGAATCGCTATTCCCGCGGACAACAATAACATGTCCACATCTCAATATGACTTTTCCGAAGAGGAAGAAGAAGCAAATGAAGAAGAAGTTTCAATTGAAGAACCAGTACTTCGAAAAACTCTAATGTAAATATAAATTGTAATTTTTAATTTATTTGTGCATTCAACAAACTAAAAAGGGATAAAATGTTACTTTTATTTTTTCAGGAGTGACAATAAAGTATCGATCGAAGGTAGATTTATAGTAGACGGAGGACACTTTGTGTCAGCGATTCGAAGCTTAGAAAATCATCGAGGTAATTGCTCTAAGAGCGATAACGGATACTTCCAATTTGTGAAAAGCTCAAATAGAATGTTGGAGTGTACTCTTACATTCCAATGTCCCTACTGCAAAGAAAAAAAAATCGTCTGTAGCGAACCTCCGGCAACGAATTTGACACCGAATTTGTCAATCGCTGACTGTGCAGTTTGGGGATTTATGTCGACTGGAGGCGGACACAATAAAATGGAAGAGGTTTTTTCGGTCATGGGGATACGATCAATCGACAAAAAAACATTTCGAAGTGTAGAAGAAAAATTAGGAAAGGTGTGTTCCTAATGGATTTAAATTTTTTTTTTTTTTAATTTTTTGTTTGTTTCAGATATGGAAAAATAAACTTGCTCAGTTAATGAGAGAAGCTGGCGAAGAAGAAAAAAGGCTCGCAATCGAAAATGGAGACGTCAATTCCTCGTCCGGTATTCCCTATATTTCTGTTATCGTCGACGGTGGGTGGTCCACGAGGAGCTACGGACATAAATATACCGCAAAATCAGGTGTTGTCTGTGTCATTGGCCATCGAACGAGGAAACTGATTCATGTAGATGTAAGAAACAAGTATTGTTCTTACTGTGAGATTTCTTCATCAAAAGAAGAGACAAAAACTCATGTTTGCTATAAAAATTGGCAAGGGCCCTCCACAGCGATGGAAACTGACATGCTCGTAGCGGCCTTTCGCTCGAGTGAGGACCTACACGGACTGCAATACACAACAGTTATAGGCGATGGAGACTCTTCGGTCTACAAAAACATAAAAGAAAAAGTACCGTACGGCAGAAATGTAAAGAAAATCGAATGTGTTAATCACGTTTTGAAAAACTACACAAAATCATTGTTTGAGTCTCGAAAAAAAAACGGCTCGAATTACAAAAGAATATTAACGAATGATAAAATAAAAACTTTGAAAATAATAGCAAGCCGTACAATAAAGCATCACAAATCTGTTGACGTTGTTGCTGACGTTGCAATTTTAAAAAAAGATTTGACCTTAGGCCCTAAACACGTTTTTGGGGACCACAGAGATTGCCCGCAATATTTCAATTGCAAAATCGATAAGGAATCAGCAGTTGGACCCATGACTGAAAGAGTTATAGCTTCAGCTATGGACTGCATTCTCCCTGTAGTGAGGAAGGCTGAAAAATTAGCGCCCAACGAAACCAGTAATGCTGCTGAAAATTATATGTCCTTGGTAGCTAAATTCATTGGTAAGGTAAAACCGGCTTATGGACAGTGTGGTGTACTTTTTTTTTTTTTTTTTTTTTTTTAGGTGGTAAAGTAATTGATCGCTCGAAACGAGGAAGTTATGAGTTTCGAACTCAAGGAGCCGGGTTAGACTTTCAGATGGGACCGGAATGGCACTACCACACCATGAAAGATTTTTTGGGCAAGAGTCCAAAAGCAATCATAAAAAAAACTGCAGCTCGGAGAAAGCTACGGTTGGCGTCAACCAAAAGATGTCTTGCACAAAAAAGTACTAAGAGGTACAAAAAAGAAAAAAGAGGAGAAGATCAACATTATGGACGTGCGTGCGAAAAAGTTGAAGACGATGAAATGAAGCTTGAGGATATGGAGGAGGAAGAGTTACAAAATAAAAAAAATGACCTTTTAAAATCCCTCGAAATTCTTTCGGAGGAGGAATTGGAGATTACAACTCGGGGACAAAATGAAAACCCCAAATGGGAGGAAGAAAGGAAAAATCGTCTCACAGCTTCTAAGTTTGGAGCCGTTGCCAAGAGAAAATCCCCAAAATGGGCTAATTTAGTGAAAACCATTTTGTATAGCCGGTTTTCCGAAAATGCTGCCACCCTATATGGTCACCGCACAGAAAGAGTTGCAATAAACCAATTTTGCGATCAAACGGGCAAGATAGTCGAAGACTGCGGCCTGTTCGTGAATAAAAATTATTCTTTCTTAGGAGCTTCTCCTGATGGTCAAATAAAAATGAAGATGCCCTCGTCGAAGTCAAATGCCCGTTCTCGGCGAGAACTCTGACTATTAGAGAGGGGGTGGAAACCAAAAAAATAACTTTTTTGGACTCTAAACTAAAGTTAAAAAAAATCATGACTTCTTCTATCAAATTCAGGGGCAGCTCAATATCAGTCGAAAAAAATTATGCTACTTTATTGTATATACAGAAAAAGAGATGATTTTCGAAAAAATTGAAAGAGACGTATCATTTTGGGAGGAGAAAATGAAATATAAATTGACTTATTTTTCCACTACTGCATGTTACCGGAAATTGTTAATCCGAGGGTTTGGCGGAAAATTAAAATTCGAGAGCCAATCGAAACTTTCGAAGAAGCAATTACTAAATTGAAATTAATGTACAGTACTATATAAATCATTTATTTACAATTTTTTTATTTTCCTTCCTATGAAAGATAGGGTGTGAGCACTTTTTCTAAAGTCTTATATTCTTGATCGAAAA